>JAMQGT020010196.1:25000-68862 GCA_024447675.2 Pterophyllum scalare | reverse complement strand
TGCTGATTTCTGTCTGAGGGCGATCACGGAAGGATTCGGCGTCTCATCTGCTGCCTTGTTGTCTTTGTTTCCTTTTCTAAAGTCAAACACATTGAGACAGTCATCCTCATCTTCACATTCAAGAGCTAAGCCCGGTTTAAAAAGTGAGTCCATGTTTATTATCACCAGTAAAAACATTACAGTACCACACTTAAAAAAGGTTTTCTAAATCATTTCAAAAGCCTCACTTTTTAAGAAACCTCTTCATCCTTACCTCTCCCTCCCATTTTAGAAATTAATGCTTAAGAGGATTTCTCCAGAGAAATCGCTAAAGTCCAACTTGGGAAAGCATCTCAGAGCTCATCGGTCCACAGGCTCTTCATGAACAGCTGCAGGCGGAACGAGTGCAAAAACGCTTCGAACATCAGTAAATACTGTACACACCGACTCTGCTGCGACCATGTACGGCACAAACTTTGTTCACTTCTTTTTTTGTGCTACTTTATATGTCCGTATGTGCCAGTTTGTGAAAGCTGGTACTGAGCACGGGGAAAACACTTGACACTGAGGACAAATCCACGGCACTGCTGATGAATTCATTGTTGGAATATTAAAAGTCCACAGATGTCACAGAGAAAATAAAGAGTTCTGTTCATTCGTTTCTCATCACGCCGCTCTGTGCTTCTCATATTTGTCGATTAAAACCACTAAAAAGTTACTTAGGTGCACACATTCATGCCACAGGAAGTACAACGGACTGCATCTGCACTTTGAGGTTATAAACAACCAAATGTACATTTGAATTTCCTCCAAAGGCCCAAAAGCAGATTAGAGAACACGTTACATCGTTACTCACACGGCCCTTTGAAGTTTGAAGGTCACGAGTCTTTCCATTCTGATTTTCTCGGTGTTGACTCAAACTCAGTTTGACATGACTGGTCACTGTACAGCCTCCCACACAGACTAGCTGCTGTGTAGTGATGTAACGCCTGTGGGAATTTATGTGGTCCACTTATGTCGCTACTACGGGAATCTGGACTGTGGGGGTGCTTACAGTGAGGTCTGCTCACGTTCAGGACTTTCAGAAAGCATCAGGGGTTTATCTAATGGTTATTTACTACTGGACGATTAACAGGAACTGGATATGTTTTTATGATCACATCATTTTCCCTTATTTGCTATTAGACTGCATATCCACCTGTTTCTGTATGAACTGGAAATTGTCTTATGGGCACAGTATGGTTAATATGTCTTATGCATAACAAATAAAAACCTCCCACTGCAAAAAGCCTGAAACCTCCATCACACCCTCCACTGTTAACCTACAAGTCCCATGAGCTAATGAATGCTAATTAGACATTTTTCTACACTCAGAGAAAAATGTTCTTGCTGGAATTGATTTTATTTTATATTGGATGTAAATGTGTTTGAGTGAGAGGCCGAACCCCGGGGTTCAGCTTTCGCTTCTATTGCTGCATTTCTGAGGGAAATTACTCAGGGAGAAGTCATCTGGCAGCTCTTAGATTTTTGATTTTACACTGGAATGGTTTGACTCATAAGACACTAAAGAAACACACACACACACAAAAAAACACTGCTGATAAACACATCCATCTATCCCCTCAAAGGGTGTCTTTGAGCCCATTACTTAGGAAGCACTGTGATGGTCGTTGTGTGTGTGGTGACCGGAGTGGTGTGCTGTGGGCCTGTTAACCACACCCGCTCAGAGCCGAGTCTTTTCGTAAAGATCGTCCTGCGTGTCGCGTCAGCCTCAGCCATTCTCAGAGTTTCTCCTCCAGTGAGTCCTGGAAGGAAAAAGAAAAAAAAAACAGAAACAAAAAGAGGAAGCGACAAAAAGATTAGCTTCAGATTTATGTAAAGAAAAACAAAAATGCTGGTCATCAACCTCGATCATCAGTCCACGATCAGAGAAAAACAATCATCTCTGTGAAGATATTCTTGTAAGGAGCTTTAGTCCAGTACCACGGCCAGAGCTGCTGCTGTTTTTCCATTTGGTTCCATAAATACATTTTAACGGCTACCTTATTATTAAAAGGAACATAACCATGATAGGGACCGCCGCCACACTGCTCCACGGGCCCACGCTCGTTCTGTTTGGTACACCTGTGGAGTTTTAAATGTGCGCGTCTGCACGAGAACAGAAACCTGTTCAGGTGTTTTGTGTGCATTTGTGAGTTTCACCTGTTTAAACACATTCAGAGCAGAACTCCTCGCCCAGAAGGCCACAAATGCTGCCCTTTGCCCCTAGGGTCAGCAAACTTGACGATGGGTTCCCAGATTACACAACATGTAAAGTGATGAAACACTGCTCTTTGTCCCATAATGCTGGACGGGAAAGTGGCCCGATGTCTGTAACATCCAACCTCTGCCCCAGACGGAGGCTTAAAAAGTCGACCCCACCCCATTTGTTACTCCAGGGACACTGTCAACTTCCCCAATATGTCACAATGACACAGAGAGGTGTCAATTAACTCATAACTTATGACATATCCCTAAATAAATAGATTATATTTAGCAAAATTCTCTTTATTCGAGGTGAATCATGTGTCCCCATATGAAGCTACTCAAAAATCTGAAAAGTCCGAGTTGTGAGAAATTACACACCGAGTCTGTGTCGTGGACCTGATTCTACCGGGGCCTCCCAGCCAGCTCATGTTTGTAAATGAGGACTGGTTCTCAAACATTTTACCTGGTAAAATAAAGGTTTCATTAAAAAACAAAAATAATAACTTAGTCCAAGGCTGCTTGGGGGGGGGGGGGGTGTCCATGCTGCAGCGTTTCTTTTCATGAACCTCTTTTCACCCTGTTCATCCTTCACTCTGCATTTAATGATTGGTTATTATTCATCTCTGGCTCTCCTCCACAGCGTCTCTTTTGTCCTGTCTCTCTCCCCTCACCTCCAGCAGCAGATGACTGCCCCTCCCTGAGCCTGGTTCTGCTGGAGGCTTCTTCCTGTTAAAAGGGAGTTTTTCCTTCCCACTGTCACCAACTGCTTGCTCATAGGAAGTCATTTTGACTGTTGGGTTTTCTCTGTATTGTTGTATGGTCTTTACCTTACAATATAAAGCATGCTGAGATGACTGTTGTGATCTGGCACCATATAACTAAAACTGAATTATATTTGAAGTTAGCAAATATGGACTGTTCAAACACCCACCCAGTAATTTGTGTGACATATTGTTGATACATTATTCACAACACACCTGGGATGAGTTTCTCCTGGTATCTCACAGTTAGGCAGGTAGGTGCTTCCATGTGCTGACAAAGGCAGTGGGGATCAGTGAATAAGGTACAGTGGTGATGGAGTTCCAACTATCTGATGTGGGATCATAACAGTCCAATGTTTTACATCTCTGCGTCCCGAAATAACCTCCCACCACATAAAGCTTATTTCCTGAGGCCACGGCGTGGCAGCTCATGCGTTTGGACGTCATGTCACCCACTCGGGTCCACTGATTGGTTTCACAGTCAAAGCGATAAGCAGAGGCAGCTGTGAATTCCGTGTCGCCACCCATGATAAAGATCTGGCTTCCTAAGACGGCAGCTGCTGTGTAGCGCCAAGGTTGGGGGCATTCGGCAGCAATGTTCCAGCGGTTTCCCACGGGGTCATAACACTGGACCTAGAAAAATAACATGCAGGAAGTTATATGGCTACAGTGCTATCACTGACACCATACATTTAACAGTAATGTGGAACTGGTCTTTGACACGTTTATCTTTATTACACAAGGAGTGAAACAAAGAACATTTAACAACTAACGGGCTCTCAAAGTTAATAAGTAGCTAATTTAATTACCTAATGATGAGGCAATTTAAATGAATACAGTATTGGTTCAGTCATAAGTTCAGCTGGAGAAAGCAAGCTTGTGATAGCCAAAAGCACCAACCTTGGAGGCTTTGTCTCGGTGTATGGTGGCCCCCCCAAAAACAAAGAGTTTGAGTTTGGCAGAGACAACAGCAGCATTACTGACTCCATCCCTTAGTGGAGCCATCATGGTCCATTTATTACTCAGAGGGTCATACCGCTCAACCTGGTAAAAAAAAAAAAATTTTTATTAAATAAAATTGATACATTTAACTTTTTCTCATTTTCTCTCGACACATAAAACGATTCAATTCAAACTGAGCTGTTTGTCAAGGGTCAAAGATTGTCTGCATGGATGGCTGCTCATTGTTCTTCAGAGCCGTTCAGGTGCATTGGGGGCCATCTGTAATACGCCTGCTTTGTTGGGTTTATGGTTATGATGAGTGATTTTAATATTTTGGCTAAATGACTGTCACCCTCCAGTCTGTGTATATGTGGCAAGGGGCTTACACAGCCTTACTCTATCGCTGACCTAATCCTAATCTGAATGCATCCGGACCCTCAAAACAGCCATTTAAACTTAATCTGAATGACTGTTCATTTTAATAAATGGTATCCAGAAAATATTATTGTGCTTTATTAAATGACGCTCTCCATCTCTTTTCTTTACAGTGGTGCACTTTCACTCACCTCGACATCCTCTGACGTTCCACCCACAGACGATTACAAATTTATGTGGCCATTGTCATGCCACCCATTGCATTTTTCACTGGCACACCCTTGTGCCTTGAACCTAGAAATGAATGCTAAACCAAAGGACACTGTACACTGTGTCCAGGGCTTAAAGTGGGGTTAAAGTGGCTCGTGTCAGCAACTGACTGTTTTTGTTTTTAACTTCCGTATGTGTGCAACTGGATTCAGCTTCACTGTAAATATGTTACAGATGTATTTATTTACTGAAGATGCCAGAGTTGTCGGTTAACCGCCGTGAACCGTTACAGCTATAACCAACTGACCATTAAATTCATTTGGACGATGCTTCAAAACGACTTCCAAAACAAGCGCCAGCTGTGTTTGAGTGGTGCTTACAAAGCTCAAATCCACTCTGAGCACTCAAAGTACTTTCTGCTACAAGGATCACCCAAACACACATTCATACAGTGCTTTTATCTATACCTAGGCACTTTTATCTAACACACACACACACACACAAATGGGTGCACTGGGGACAACTCTGGGTTTCTAGCTTTATACTGTACTAACTTTGTAATGGTGGGGAGCTGGAAAGCTGCCATGATGGTTTATGTAACATCTGCTTATGTATTGTAAGATGCAGTTAAACCTTTCCGAGTTTAAAATCTGGAAAGAACTGTCATCACAGTGTGTATAAAAATTAGCTCACAGGGTTGCATGTATTAAGAGAAAAGTGCTGCAAATTAGCTTTGCACATGTATTTAAACTGTCACAAATGAACAAATCCATTTTGGGGAGAAGTCACTGCTTTCAGACCTGTTTTAGGGAGACAGACGGAGAGGCAGGGAAAACACCAGCTATGGCCGTATGGCCTCCAACGACGTACAGACTGTTTTCTAGCTCAGCTGATCCGTGGCCAAACCTGTGGAAGGGAAGCAGAGCATTATGTGTGTGTGCACCACATCTCACCACACAAACTGGACTTCTTCTAGTGGCACTCGAACTATTAACTTCAGCTGCATCCAATACTCATTTCATCCTAGCGCTCCTTTGAAGGTCTTGATATTCGCTGCAGTTCATGACTTCTTGCGAAGCAATGTTTATGATCACGCTTACATCTTTTTAACCCTTTAATTTTCTTTTAAACAATCCCCAGTGACGTCAATGAAGCGCAGCCAGAAGCACCGATTCCTCCACAAAGCAACGAGAACACAAACGAGAACCGTTTCCTGCCTCTGGTCAATCCTCTGACACAAAGCTAAATGTTACAGCAGAAACCAAAAATCCCTTCGAACTGATTCCTGCTTCAGCAGCGTGCTTCATTTACTCGATCATTTCTAATGTATCTTGTTACAAGCATGATCTCCTATATGACATTCATAAAATCTAAAATGCCACTTTTGGGCAACAAATTTATACCAGCTATTCTGCATAAATGTCCACCACCGTAGATTTATCACTCTAAATTTAATCGGTACAAATGGATCCTGGAAAGCAAGCCTAAAGTTTCTGCAGTACTATGATACTGCCATTTGCTTTGACCTAGCATTTACTAGAAAGCAACATACAGCATACCTGGCTATTAGCATGGGCGCTCCTTTAGACCACTCTTCGTGGACCGTGTCATAGATCCAGACGTCTTTAGACACTCCGTTCTCTGATCCTCTTCCTCCGGTCACATAAACCTTACAGCCAATGGCACAGGCACTGAATTCCTTTCTAGGGCTGGGAAGGTCTGCCTTAGGTATGATCTCCTTGGCTTTATGATCGACCTATGGATTTGACATGAATATATAAACAATATAAGTTGGTGCATTCAACTTAAAATAAGAAATACAAGCAGAGAAACCAAAGAATGAAATATGGGTCATTTTGCTTGGGTTCAAGTCGGATCTCTTTCCGTTAGCCGGTGAATTAAATGAAGCTGTTTCAGTGTGTTTTGTGTGACGCCGAATAAAAGCTATGAAATAATGTAGGTGAATCTCCCTCTGAATTTGTTTAGTCAGCAGCTGTTTCCACGGTCACAAAGGAACCTGATGACACTCGAGTTGTGCCGATGAAATAACGCCCAGACTTCTGCACGCTTTGAAGTTAGTGTGCACCTGCAGAACCGCTACACGGATCCATCAGCAACGTCAAATGGGCCACACATTTTTATGGTGGGTGGATAGCCCTACCATAACAGTAGGCTCCTCTGTCACCCACAGTGATGCCATCAGTTAGCGGTGATGCCAGAGGGACGATTGGACTACGAAGCTAAACAGCACCCAAAATTGGTCCCTTTTCTAGTAGCTGAGAGGGAAGCACAGCAGCTGGTGGATCCGGCTTGATCACATGGGTGCACTGAGAGCAGTTTTGTGTGGAGCAGCAGAAGCCTGTGTGATTTAGCCCATCCCTAAAAGCCCCAAATCAATTAATTATGCTTAAGTGAAGACGACACTGAAGAAGAAGAAGAGAAAAAAAAGAAGGCTCTGGTCCACAAGATCTTGTAAATGGACAAGAAAATTGCTCTATAAATGCCAGTCCTTTCCATTTCATTCTTATATTAAATTGTTTAACAGCGCAGCAGTGTCCCAAAAGTCGGATCTTTTTTTCCTTCTCCCTTCAAACAGAACATGCAGCACGTTGCATTACATGAAAACAGACCATACAAGAAGAAAAGTCCTTTTACCTGATATATCTTGTCACACATGAAGGTCTGGCCTCCTAGTATAAGTAGTGTATGTCCTGCCTTGCGTGGTCGGGCACAAGGACTAGTCACTACTCCATCGTTTTGAAGGATTTTCTTCTTACACTGCATCGCATCTTCTACTATGGACCTGCAGAACAGTCGACACATGAGACGGGAGAGGATGGGATCTATTTTTCATCTTACTGGAAGTCTGTTAAAAGCCACAGCTGCTCACTGATTGCTGTGTGTTTGAATTCACTTATTAAATTAACAATATAAATTTAATTTTAAAAGACTATTTTAAAAATCTTTTTAAAAGACACGAATAACAAAATTAACAAAAATAAAGAAAGATAAGTGACAAAACTGAACTATAGACAGCATTATGTGGAAATTCATACACAAACAAGTCTTAGTAAAAATGTGCAGCTAATTGCTGATTACCTACACCTGATGAGGTGTGGCTAAAGGCATGTATGAGGTCAGCTTTGCAGGGCTCACCACTTTTTGCTCTTCTGCTCTCTTGCTTGCAACGGTTTTAGCAGGGCTTACCAAAGGATATAAAATAAAACCCATTTTTTCTTAAAACTCTGGTCTCCACCTTATGTTGCGGCTTTTGAGCCGGGTCGTAACATAAATGGGGGCTCATCCGGGATCATTTGGACTCTATTTTGGATATCTTTGTGGAAACCAATCAGAGGTTTTATGTTTTTTGTGGTATGAGAGTGATGGGTTACTCCAGGTGCTGACAGTGACTGGGCAGACTCCTTTTAATAAGAGTGTTTCAGCTGGGTGGCTGTGCTGCCCTTCCATTGACGCATTTATTTGTTATTTTGCTTTGTTGTTTTAGTTTATTGTGTGGCGGTTATCCTGGGTGGGGGTGCGCTTCAGAGTTTGGCAGTGAATGACCTCTCTGACTTCCTGTCTGCTCACAAGTTTAACGCTTAAAGTTGCCTCGAGCCTGGTACTCCACTGAAGACTAGTTAGGTGAAGTTAGTTTTTTGTTTGTATTTTAAGCTGGGAGTTGCTCAAATTAAACCACTTACCTTTATTAGAAATTCTAAGAGCAAGTTGAGACCAGTCACTTGCTATGGTTGTGATTGAAGCAGGTAGGCTTTTTAGTTGGCATGTAGTGTGTTCTAGCTATACATCTATGTTCAATGTTAACATTTACATTAAAAAAAAAAAAAAAATCAGAAAAAGTGCAAAAAATAAAAAAATGTCAGTGGCTACAAACTATTCTGATTACTGCATGATCCAAACATCCGATATACACTCCCCTCCAAAAGTATTGGAACAGTGAGGCCACAAGAAAAATGGGTGGCTTCAGACAAAAGGTGCTTCTTCTGAACTGTGTATGAGATCCTGATGTAAACACCTGGAAATAAACGCTGAGCTGTTGATCTGTTGTCTCACTTTTTAATGTCAAACCCAAAGGTTTTCAGTCTACAGCAAAAATAAAGGGACTGGCCTCAGTGTTCCAATACTTCAGGAGGCTAAAGAATGAAATCCAATAGAAATAGGTTGTTTTGCAGTTGGCAGATTCATGCTTATTACACAAATGCTACCAGGTAAGAAGACCCAGCACCAAACATTTAATAGATATCAGTTACTATTGTTTTTATTAGTGTTCCTAATAATAATTACTACATTATTTGACTATATGGAAAATGTAAAATTTTAAATACGACACTAAAATGCTTCAGAAATAGCTCTGGGACCAGTGGAAGTAATTTTTTCTTATCACCAAGTTCCAAAATGTTTTCATCTTTCAGCAGACCAAACAATCAGAAATAGACTTCACGTGGGTGGTCTTATCAGGTCCCTGGTGTGGCCTACCTGCTCCTCTTGTCAGCCATAACCAGCTCTTCACAAGCTACCGCCTCCAGCAGGCATTCAGAGGGGAGCAGAGCCAACCTGATGCCCGTCAGCAGCTCCGGCAAATGAAGACGCCGACCCTCCAAGTTGTATCGAACCCACCGCATCACAGAGTTAAACACAACCTGCCACGAGTCAAATTACCAACCAGCATCAATTTATCACCTCCAACACTTCTGTGGTTACAGCTCGTGTTTGTCAAAAAAGATGAAACAAGCATCATTTCCAAACACATCAGTAGGGCTCAGACAGGTGAGTCCCACTGAGTAAGAACACTCACCTGTTCATCTTCAATCTCCAGCTCATCACTAAGAATCAGCTCCAGCAGCTGATCCTTAGAGAGACTGTAGAAATCCTCCGACTCCCTCACCTGAAAGCACAATACTATTATATCCAACACAATCTCACTCACACACAAACACACACACACTTAAAACACTGGAATATTGTGAAAAAGTTATAGAAGAACATTAGTGCTCTTTACCGTCTCATAGTGTAACAGACACATCCTCCACGACAGCTCGTACAGTCGTTTGCACTGATGAGCATCTGATAGCAGCATCATTCCCAGGCAGTTGGACGAATGCAGGTTTTTTTCTAAGAACTCTGCTGCCGCATCCCGAATGTCATGAAACTGCAGCATGTCGCCAGCCTCTAACAGTGACTCAGCATTCTCCTCATTTATGATGACTCGAGAAGAGTAGGCAAAGTCCAGCAGAAGCTCCAAGACCTAGCCGAGCAGAGCGCGAGAAAGTCAGCACGCTAAGAACATCTACACCTACTGCTGAATGATCAAAGAATGCAGTACAGGAGGTATAAGGTTTTATTGGTGGGCGGTTTTATTGTTGATATTTGCAGATCATGGTTACGCAGCATTTTTAATGTGTGCTGATTTTGCATGGCTGCTACCTCAGCTAAGATTTTGATCTTAGTATGACATCCTGGCAAAATAAAGGTAAATAAAACAGAAATCAAATACAATAAAAAATGATAAATGTTCCAGAGTCATCTGAGTCAAATGTAATGTGTAGTAGAGGGGCCTGAGAGCACAAAGCCTCTGCCACCCAGTCTACTTTCAGAAACTCTGGGAACACAAATAGGTCTGCAGGCTGAGAGAGAAGTGCTCGACTGGGAAAATATGACACATAGCGAAGTGTGACGTGAGGAATTTTATATCAATTCTGTACTCAACACAAGGAACCCATGAAGAGAAGCCAACATGGGAGAAAGATGATCTCCTTCTGGACCCCGTTCCACTAAAAGCTTGTCGGGCAGCTTTTAGAACAGCCTAATAATAAGTCCCGGATGAGGAGGCTATCGGATCACTGATGGGACAGGATGTTTCTAATTCTGACAGTACTGTGCAGATGAAAACCTGCTGTCCTGCTCATTTGTTTAATGTGAAAGATAAAGGACCAGTGCTGAAGTGGTTCAAGCCCATCTGGCCTCATCTCTTTACCTTATACTTCCTGTCCTCTAAACCTTAAGCTCACTCAAGGCATGCAAAATGAAATACCATAGGATCTCTTTATTAACAGTGGACAGGGATGGTGTGCCAACATGAGCAAGAAGGAAAGGTGTTTGTGGACCACTTGAAGCTACAGCAGGTAAAGAGGCAAACGGATACAAATGAAGAGAACTCAGTGCAGTACCTCAGGGTGTATGCTGTCTCTGAAATTGACGTCACTGTCAAGACTCTCTCTCAGCCCTCCACTAAACATGGCTTCAAAGTAACGGCTGCATGCTGCCAGGACGGCCCTGCAGAACACAGACAGAGAAATGAGCAAATGTGGAACTCACTGGTCATCTAAAAAGATCTCCAGAAATGCTGAAGGCTGATACTCTGTGTCACAGTACAATCATTAACATTGGCCAGCGTGACTTTACCTGTGGCAGGGGAACGAGCGATCGCCAGCCCACAAAGTGACATCAGTGAACATGCACTGTTTCCTCATTGTGTTCAAATGGGTGAGGACGCTGTCGGGATGTGACGGCTTGTGGAACAATGAGATGTTCATGGAGCCTGTACTAGTCCGGGATTTCCGATTCTCGTGGACAGTCACCGACATGGCAGCTTTGTTTGGCACCTCCAGCAATCTCTCCTACTGTGCAGAGAAAGGAAATGATGTCACACTGCGGGACCAGCCGGGATTCGGCAGTATAGATGCATGTATACAAGTGGTCACAAGCAGGCGCACAGTTGTGTGCACAGCGTACAAACACTAAATGTACCTGAACCAAATTTCTACCTACAACAAGACATATTCAACTAATGGTGGCTGTGCCCTGAATGAGTTCCTCTCAGTGTAATCCCTGCGGTCCCTGAGTAGAGTCAGAGGAAATGTTCTAAACTGAGCCATGAGTTTGAAAGGACCGGCTCATGGACCGGTGTTTTATGGAAGCTATAGAATAAAATCTAAGATAAAAATATTTTATTTATGTCTTACAGGGACCATGTACACAATGCATTTATAAAATAAAGGTAAACACAAACAGACACACGCGCATAAAAGTGAAAATTTCAACAATGTTAAGTAAAAGTGTGCAGAATTATATAAAGGCAGGAAATGATGTCACAAAGAATCATGAGATTAGTGCTGACAAGACTGAGTACTCAAAAAAATTTTCACATCATAGAGAAAATACAGAAACTGAGTTTTCAAATTGTTTGGGAGAATATTCAACTGCTTTAAAGGAGCCGGCTGAGGGAAGAAGCACTTCCAAACTCATTTCCCCATTGACGAATTAAGCCAGGGGTGGGCAACTCCAGGCCTCGAGGGCCGGTGTCCTGCAGGTTTTAGATGTGTTCCTGATCCAACACACCTGAATCAAATGGCTGAATTACCTCCTCAGTATGCAGTCAAGTTCTCCAGAGTCCTGCTAATGACTTCTAGATTTGACTCAGGTGTGTTGGATCAGGGACACATCTAAAACCTGCAGGACACCGGCCCTCGAGGCCTGGAGTTGCCCACCCCTGTGTTAAGCTAATCTCACTGTTCTGAGGTTCATATAGAAAGATAAGCTTGTAACACAGATGTGTCTGGGCGTGCACACACAGGTTTATGCAGCCAGCTGCTGCATGCTTTGAAAGGAAGCACGCAGAGCACAGCACAGACAGGTGAAATATTTCAAACCGGGGACGGACAGACACACACACACACAGTAGAGCTACAAGTCTGTGAATAAGTGAAGAGTCAGCAAGTGCTGTTGTAGCTGTTCAGCTGATATCCCTCCACTTAATTTAATTCAGTTTTATTTATATAGCGCCAAATCACAACAAACAGTCACCTTTAGGCGTTTTGTATTGTGGGTAAAGACCCTACAATAATACAGAGAAAACCCAACAGTCAAAACGACCCCCTATCAGCAAGCATTTGGCGACAGTGGGAAGGAAAAACTCCCTTTTAACAGGAAGAAACCTCTGGCAGAACCAGGCTCAGGGAGGGGCAGTCATCTGCTGCGAGAGGTTGGGGCTGAGGGGGAGAGAGACAGGACAAAAGACATGCTGTGGAAGAGAGACAGAGATTAATAATAACTAATGATTAAATACAGAGTGAAGTATAAACAAAGTAAGAAGAGGTGAATGAAAAGAAACACTCAGTGCATTGTGGGAACCCCTCAGCAGCCTAGGCCTACTGCAGCATAACTAAGGGGTGGTTCAGGGTCACCTGATCCAGCCCTAACTATAAGCTTGATCATAAAGGAACGTTTTAAGCCTAATCTTAAAAATAGAGAGGGTGTCTGTCTCCCAAATCCAAACTGGGAGCTGGTTCCACAGAAGAGGGGCCTGAAAGCTGAAGGCTCTGCCTCCCATTCTACTTTTAAGTATCCTAGGAACCACAAGTAAGCCAGCAGTCTGAGAGCGAAGTGCTCTATTGGGGTGATACGGTACTATGAGGTCTTTGAGATAAGATGGGGCCTGATTATTCAAGACCATAACACTTTATGCTTAAAGTGACTCCCTGTGTGTGTGTGTGTGTGTGTGTGTGTGTCACCTACACACTTTGTTTTTTCAACATTTAGGCTGCAGATTTTAACTTGTGGAGGTTAGTGAAGCACTGACAGGAGTGACGCCATTGGTGACAACAGGTCAGCTGGTGTATGGAGCAAACTGCCCCACCCTGAGGCATGCTGGTCTTCCCTTGTGGTGTTTATTCAGAGAACATGGTCATTTTTTTCTTGGTATTCAGAGTAAGACAAGAACTGCTTAGCCATTTTGCAACTTTTTGCATGGTAAATGTCAGTTTGGCAGCAACGTTTTCGAGGGCTTCCATGTAGATATGAGACATATGCACAGCAGACAGTTGAACAAAGAACACATCATTTCTAATTGGTGGTCGATACAATATAATTACACTGATGACCATTTGGTTGAACACCCCAGCCTAGAGGGAATGCTGGGTCAGCATCCCAATCGCTGCTTTTGTGTGTGTGTTTACCTACATTTGCTGACACGGCGTTTGAGCGTTAAGTCATAACAGCTCTGTGACTTGACACGAGTTTGTGCCTGTGCCTGGATTGTGCTTTGAATGAACAACAAAAGGATGGGAAGTGCTAGCACATTCAAACGCATAAAGCACGCTGTGGACAGCACAGCAGCATGACACAGCTCTCAAAGCACACGTGAGCTTTCAGATCTACCTTTGGGAGGCCCAGTGTTAGGCCATAGTAATTTGGACCTTTCCTGACACACCTTCAAAGGGGATGCTTGTGGATTCAGACTTGGTTTTAGGGTTTCAGGTTGCAAGATTTTTCCTGGCTCAGAACGGGGCTTAGAGGAGCGATAATCCATTTGAGCATCATATGTGAACGTACGATAAAGGCAACGAGTCTGCGTTGCCTTATATGGCAGAAATTGCTACATTTGATGTTATTTCTGACAACTGTATGAATAAAGTTACAGAGTTAAAGAAACCCCTATTAACAACATGATTAACTGGTAGATTTTTCTTCAGCTCTGTTTAAAACAAAGATACCTACCTTAGAATCATGATTAAGTTAGTGCTAAGGGTTAGGTAGTGCTAATAACTGGTAGGACTTCATTGTATGGCCAAGATGATTATCAATTTTATTTTGATCAATATTGAGATTTCAGTTATTTAATCAGGATTATTCATTGATTTCAGTGACAAAAATGGGACACTTCTTGCACATCCATGCTGTGCTACATTCCTGCTAACATACAAATCTTTGCAGTAAAATAAAATTCAGTGCATCCCTCAGAAGACTTCTTTCACTCATCGGACCTGCATGATGGATGTGAAACTCACAGCAGAGTATTTGACAGCTGTGAGATCACCGTTTCCCCTGCCAGATTCTGCACGCAACGAAGGTTTTGAGACTTAAAAATTGTGCAATGGGATAACTTATCTTTATGTTGACCATCTTCCTGAAGCCTTGGTCACTCACTGTGTTCAGTGGGCGCATCTTTGGCAAAATAAAATGCGATACTGTCAGTGATTTCACCGTGTCTCGTTGTTATGGACACGTGAGCTGAGGTTGGATGATTCACATTAGCACTGCATCGTTTCTCTTGGCCTTCATGCATTCATAACACTGCAGTTTGTTTGTATTCAGGTGGCTGAATAAGTTGAGTCTATAGAGTGCATCTCAGCTGCCAAAGGGTGAGGGGCAGGGTACACCGTGGACAGGTCACCACTCTGTCACAGGGCTAACACATTACGCATTATACGGACACTACATTAAATAGAAATACAAAAGCTTATGTACACTCACCAACTGCCCAGGGTATCTGCCAGTGTAATACAAGCTTGCTGGCCTGCTCAGCCTCAGTTAACCACCTGTCGGGCCTAAATATGAGAGAGAAAGGGAAGGAGGGTCACGTTTACATTAACCATCCTCATGGCTTCAAACATATTCACAAAGACCACCAGTGCTTGTGCAATATTATGGTCTATAAATGGTACATTTAGTGATATACACTGCTCAAAAAATTAAAGGAACACTTTTTTTTAAAAATCCGAGTTTAGAATCAAATCAATTAAACTTCTGGGGTATTGATCTGGTCAGTTAAGTAGCAGAGGGGGTTGTTGATCAGATTCAGCTGCATTGCGGTTAATGAAATGAACAACAGGTGCACTAGAGGGGCAACAATGAGACAACCACCAAAACAGGAATGGTTTTACAGGTGGAGGACATGTTTTCTCTCCTCATCTTTTCTGACTGGTTTTCACTAGCTGTGAATTTGGCTAGGGTCAGTGTCACTGCTGGTAGCATGAGGCCATACCTGGACCCAGAGGTTGCACAGGTAGTCCAACTCCTCCGGGATGGCACATCAATACGTGGCATTGCCAAAGGATTTGCTGTGTCTCCCAGCACAGTCTCAAGAGCATAGAGGACATGCCAGGAGACCAGTCCTCTAGGAGAGCTGGACAGGACCGCAGAAGGTCCTTAACCCATCAGCAGGACCGGGATCTGCTCCTTTGTGCAAGGAGGAACAGGACGAGCACTGCAGAGCTACAAAATGACCTCCCAGCAGCCACTAGTGTGAATGTCTCTGGCCAAACAATCAGAAACAGACTTCATGAGGGTGGTCTGAGTGCCCGACATCCTCTAGTGCAGGGGTGAGCAACTCCAGGCCTCGAGGGCCGGTGTCCTGCAGGTTTTAGATGTGTCCAACACACCTGAATCAAATGGCTGAATTACTGCCTGTAACATTGTTCAGGATGACTGGTTTGGTGGTGGGTCAGTGATGTTCTGGGGAGGCATATTCATGGAGGGACGCACAGACCTCTACAGGCCAGGCAACGGCACCCTGACTGCCATCAGGTATCAGGATGAACTCCTTGGACCCACCGTCAGACCCTACAGTGGGTCCTGGGTTCCTCCTGGTGCACGACAATGCACAGCCTCATGTGGCCATGGCGAGCAGGCAGCTCCTGGAGGATGAAGGTGCCACTTGGTTCATGTTTGCTATATCATTGGTATCTCACCGATGCAGTCACCACCCGATTTTGAGCGGGCCTGCGTCTGCGCCATCTGCTTTCCATTTAACAAGAAATGACATCCTTCAATTGCAGAACTAACTTGAAATTTCAAGGTATTAACACAAAATTTTGTGATAGGTAACTCAAAATTTCAACCAGTCTTTATTCGACCTACGCCAGAGGACGCCAGTCAAGAGAGCCATGAGAGGTTGCTCTATGTCTATTTTTGAGAGATGAGGGAGGTCAAAATATACACAGAATTCCTACATTCCTGTAAGGTGAGGATGACCAGAGGAATAATATGGACGGAAACTAAATTAAACAAATTCTGTACAACCACAAAACAAACAAAAAATACAAAGTTAGCAGATGCCACTGTACCTGCTAACTTTAGGATTCAAACTGTACATTGCTGAGCATGAATTTTTTCAGCCTCTGAACTGGGGTGTACCAGAACCAGTGCACTAACTAGAGAGCAGGTAGAGCCCGCTGTAATACATCTCAGGCAATAGTTGGATACGTCGCTGCTACAATGTCATTAAAACATAATACCATGCAGGTATTTAATCAAGTAATTCGGGCACTTTTACAATCACTGCATGTCTTCGCAAGTTATGTTTGTAGCCCAGTGCTACTGCAGTTACATGAAGCAGTAATGAGAGTATGTTTGAGTAGAGACGGGGCAGATGGATCCTCACAGTGTGTACAGCAGTTGTTATAATTGGAGAACAAGTTGTTTTTTTGTTGTTGTAGGGGCTCCAATATGAAGGAGTCCATGGGGTTATTCTGTGCACAGGCTCAGTGTGCTGGATGCGGGTTGTTGCATCCAGATTAGCTGAGTTTCTTAGACATGTTAAAGTAGTACTGAACCCAGGCATCGGCATTCGTGCCCAACAGAAGTCTCATACCACCTCAAACAGTGCACCGTAAATACACATATTGTTACAGCATGCACAAATGCACACACCCACACACAATCCTATCTTTCAGTAGCATAGTTCACCAGTGGAATATCAACGTAGTGGCTGAATGGACTGGATTGATGGAGCCTTTGTAAAGAGACTAGCAGTCAGTAGGCCTGAGCTTGTTTACCCATAACTAGCATGGCTGAATCTGCTGCTCAGAGCCACTCTGTGTGTAGGTCTGAGTCAGTAACTCACCAACAAGGGGCTAATTTCATAGTGGGTTGCATATTATACCTTAGGTTATTAAAAGTGCCACTTACCAACCTGGACAGCTAAGTAAAAAACACACTTTCATGACTGATACGAGGAGTAAACACAGTTAAAGGGTTTCTTTCTGCACTGCAACCAGGCTTGGCTTTATTAGTAACCGACTGCTTTTGCACCAGAAATGACCAATTAGCTGGCTTACACCCAAAAGCAAAGGGTATTAAGCAACTTACCAAAAACCTCATTGCACGGCCTGCTTTTAATTCTGACCGAGATCCACTGCAGCGTGACCCAGAGGTCACTCCTGTTCTAAAGGATGAGCGCCTCTCTCGGGGTGCTCATACACTCTATACTTGTGAGGGTCACATCACGTCGTGCTCTGCACAGACCCTGCTGCTCTGCTAATTCTACATCCAGAGCCATCTTAGTTCTTATCTCACCTACCCCAGGTGCCAGTATCAATGGTTATGGAGCAGTGTTGATGTCCCGGTCACACAACCCTCCTACACGTCCACCATAACCCTCTGTATGATTCTTTTTGTTTTTCTTTAATCACCATTTTTATTTTTTGTTTATGTGCAAGAAACTGCAGAAGAAATTAGAAGCCAAAAATGTACTGGTAAAAATGGTGGTTAGGGTTTTAAAAAAAAAAAAAAAAAAAGGAAGTAAAGAAGCTGCAAAAATTTTAAAGAAAACGATAAAGGAGACAAACAACTGCTCAGCAGTCAGCGAAAAGAGACGTGCAGAGGCTGCAAACCCTGAGGAGAACCTGTTCAGGTGAAATTTACTGAATTTTGCTTCTTTTTTAAATTTAAACATGCAATCAATTTTAAAGCATTACTACAGAAGCTCACCTTTTTCTGAGGTCATTCCTTCTCCTAGCGGCTCACGTTACACCACAGCAGATCATCTGCCCCATTCCAGCCTATCCTTACCATCATCCATCTTCAGCATCCTTTGTCCAACATCTCCTCTATCCAAACCATCTCAGCCTCACCTCTCTTTGTATTCTAAATACAACATTTCAAACAGAGTTTACAGTGTTTTTTTTTGATACAACTGCTTCACTCTCATTTTCTCAGCCTGGCCACAGAATCTCGTTGTGGTGAAGAGAGAGCTGAGTCCATCTACGTCCCTACACTTACGAGCTTTGGGTAGTAACCAAATTAATGAGACTGCCTATACAGGTATCAGAAATTAGTTTCCTCTGGAGAGTGGCTGGGCTCTCCCTCAGAGACAGGGTGAAGACAGAGGCTCTGAGTAGAGCTGCTACTCCTCCACACTGAAAGGAGTTGAGGTGGTTTGAGCATCTGACTTGGATGCCTCCTGGGCCCTCTTGGGTGAGGCGTTTCAGACATATCCTACTGGGAGGAGGCCCCAGGGCGCACACACACAGGACACTCTGGAGAGATCATCTCTCTTGTCTGACCTGGGAACACCTCGCTGTTCCTCCGGAAAAGCTGGAGGAGCTGGCTGGGAAGAGGGAGACCTGCTGCCCCTGTGACCCAGGCCCGGATAAGCGGAAGAGATGAATGGATGGATGGATGGATGGATGGATGATGATAAATTATTAAGCTTTCTAATTTCCCCCAAAACTGCACAACTGAAAATAAAGTGCTCAGCTACTGCAAAGAGGTACAAATAATGAACTGACACTACCTTTGCCTGACATATTTTACCTTATCAAACAAAAGCAGGAGCAACAGATTTATATGAATGAAAAAAACGACAGGGCCTCAGATTTGCTGGTATGTTTGTAACTGTAAGAGCAGATAGCAGAACATCAGCCCTTTTCTTTTTCACTCATCTATCTGATTTTCTTCCTACCCGCTCTGATCCTTGGGCTCATACTGAGGCTCCTGCTATGACTCTTTTACTCTTTACTTTGGCGAACTTTGTGCTTTCCTCAGTCACAGTGGAAAAACTCACCAATGACCATAGGCTAGTCATAATATCTAATAGTGATCATTAGTGTGCACACTGATGTTTCCCGTGAGGCGTGTGACCTCTCTGATCATTACTAGTAACACATAGTGTGAACACACTAAATGCCCCCCAAGTCCGCTTAACCCTAACAAGTAAAATCTAAACATGAAGACAGGTTAAATACAACAAAACACATAAAATCAAGTACTGAGCAAAATGTGCGCATTCACATCTTTAATCTGTTATTGTCCTTCGTGGAGCAGCTGGCAGCTCGGCGCGCTTCAATCATTTATCCAAAGTTAAATAATTGAGCAACACGGTTGCATAATCAGAGAATATGGTTACAAAGACAAATATGTCCCTGAAAGATGCCGGAGACCTGCTGTGGCTGCCAGCCGACCAGGACAGAAACACGTTCCCTATACAAGCACCAAACTTTGGGTCTGAGGCCAAGTTAGCCATCAGTCCACGGAGTTAGCTTCCAGGTGAAGTTATTCCCAACACCAACACCAACACCAACAACGGTGCCAGCACCGACACAGGCACGTCCGAGTGATGCATTTCCAGCGACCTGTCCGGGTTTCCAAATGGGAAAGCTTTCCGCTGGGACTGGAGTGAATATCTTTCATTTAGCCGTGCTGCACTCAGAGTCCGCCCGTCTTTAAGCCGCCAGCAGAAACTCGCTCGCTTACATGACACAAACACTTGATTTCCAAAAGATATACGCTGAGAGCGAATAATACACGCCATGAGGTCTGAAGTACCGCTGCCTGCTAAACCCTGAGGCTAATTTCTGTGCCAATAACTGGCACCGAGTCCACTCCACGGAGTCCCACAGCGGTCCGAGTGGGAAGACTGCTGTTACTCACGTTCAGAGCAGCTGCAGGTCAAATCCGCGCCGGGTACAGCATCACCTCTCCGCTGACTCAAAACATCACAATCCCGTCACAAAAGCTTAACCGCGGATCCCTCTTCTCCGTCTCCTTGGGGCGCTCGGCCTGACGGCTGCCTGTTACTGGCCGGGCAGGAAGCCCTCACACGGCCCCGGAGCAGCAGCCAATGGGGTTGGTCTGACTCGTTTTCTAAAACCAATCCGCTGCGTCGAGCTGCTGAATCTCAGCCAATAAGATTACACTTTGTTTAACGCGGGCCAATCCTCGTCCTCACGGAGCTAAGCCGACGAAACGCGCCGTCTCCGAGGAGGCGATTCAGCCCGGAATCAACAAAGAGAGGCGGCATTAAAACGGCTGCATGTCGACACAATTCAAGACCGTTTCTGTCCGGCTTTTTATAAGTGACAGCGGGAAACAGCGGGAGCCATTTACTGTAACAGGTTCAATTGTAGAGAAACTGAGGCAGCATGAAGGCTCGGTGCTGATGGCCTTCTTCTTTCTGGTGTTTGGAAAGCACATGTGTTTGCTGATCAGGCGCTGTTCACTTCAACATAGTTTTAAAGACTTGCAACCAGAAGTTGTGCAAGACATTGTGTTCAGCCCCTGCCTTTGGACCTGCACTGACTCCACCCATGCACCAGTCTGAAAAAGCTGGACATGGGGAGGGGGGGGGGTCTGAAAAGTGAAGCTAATAATGTTTGTGATGCAGCAGCAGCAGCAGCTGACTCCCGTGCTTTGCCTTTGGTGTGTAGAGAAGTCCATAACCCTCACATCCATAACCACATGACGCTTATACGGGCTTAGCCACTAGTTTCAAATGTCATCGAATGCAACCTAAAGTAAAACTATGGAACAAAGCCTTTTGTGAACTATGTTGATAACTACAGTCAGAAATGAGGATAAACTGGAGTATGCTCATTGGCTTATGACTTGTGATTGACAGGTGATGCCCACGCCTTTCTTGTTTTGTGAGCTCACAGCTGAACAGAGTAAGGCCCAGTGACCTCTGACCCCTTGAGTTTGTTTTAAAAAATCTCTAAACCAAATCTTGATTCAGATTTTTGAGTTACACTTCCTCCCCATGTGCATCAGAGCTCAGACCCCTGCCTGCTGCAACAGTGTTAAGACACTGAATGGTTCTTACATGCACTTTCTTACTACACATTCATACAAGTGCTTTTTCTGTGCTCGAACACATTTAACCTAAGGATCAGACATGTATCTGATGGATGCATCGGGGAAACTCGGGGTTCAGTATCTTGCCCGAGGATACTTCAACCTGCAGGTTGGAGGGCCAGGGATCAAACCGCCAACCTTCTGATTAGTAGACAGTCCACTATCGTCTGAGCCACAGCCGCCCCATCAATAACATGACAATAATGATGTAATTTTGTCCAACCAGGATGTGAACACTTTTGTGGGCAGCATTAACTTCGGATGGTTTTCAGTGCAGAAGTGGACATGCACATGCAGCCTCTGCATGAAAAGGGTTGAGTTTGAAACTTTTGCCCTCTTGCTGTGAGGCAACAGTGTCAGTGCTTCCAAATTCTCAAGCTTATAAAATAAAAAGATGCAGACGAGCTGTGGTTAAAATTGTATATGTATATTTGTGTCTCTGGTAGTACACGCAGGTGTAGCTGTGGCACCTGGGGTTGCGATGTCTAGCGGCCCGCCACAGAGACGTCTTCTCTACAGACTCTTTGAAATCTCACATGTTCAAACGGCTTTAGGCATCCAAGTCCAGCGGGACAATGTCTGCAAACTTTGTGTACTGTGCCTTTAACATTAAAGTCTTCGAATGCTGGGGGAGTTCTAAGGTGTTTGGTTAAGGCCCTGATAGACAAAAAAATGGAAAAGAAACCTTCAATAGGGGACAAATGTGCTATTGTCAGCCAGTCACTGAGTTCTGTACCTTGTATAGCAGAAAAAGAAAAAGATCACACTGAATGCTTTTAATGAATGGTGATACTCGCATAAATCACACAGCAACCCAGCGTTCCTGTTATCGGGCTCTTCACTGAAAGCGTCACATGCTGCCGGGACGAGACTGATTCTGTCTCCTCTTAATTCATACCTCTGTTAGCATATTATGTCCCTACATTAAAACACACACACACACACACCATGCATCCCATGGTATAGTTGTTTATTAAAGAGGAATAATTACATTTACAAATCAGGAAGAAGGCAAACAAATAAAGTTTCAATTTGTACATATTTACAAAGTGGTTGGTGTTGCCACTTCTCTTTTTCTCTGTAAATAAAAAGAATTTTGTACCTTGTGTTTTTATCTTAAAACGTTTCAAACATCTCAGAGTGATGTCACGGCGAGGCCGAAGGTGAGCGTGCTTTCATTTTGAATGCTTTCAGTGCACCAAAGTCCCCAACGAATACGACTTTGTTCGTGTCGCTCTGCTCACACCGAACCTTCTAACCGTTTTTAAAACTCTATGCAAAGTATTTTTTTAATCCTGGAGAGGAAGAGAAATGTGTGGAGATTAGAGAGAAGCTGAGCTCTGCCCAATAGCTGAGAGCAGAGTGTAAAAGCACTATACAATTTAGCATTGTGTTACACGATGTTTTGTGTTGCTGGTTCATCGGTTCTCGGGCTGAGAGCTGACGCTGCTGCTGCTGCAGGGTCACTGGTGCCCGATCTGCTCCCACTGCTCAGGCATCAAATGCTGCTGTTTTTGTGCTTTGGCATAATTTACATGATTTCTCTGTATTATTACAACATAAAGCACTTTGAGGTGACAACAGTCACCCCGAAGTGTCAGCTTACTTTCATCATTTGGTTTATTCATTCACTATTTTTGTCACTTGTGCTGTTTGGTTAGATTTAAGCCCCCTTGGTTAGAGGTGGGTTATTAAAGCCTTATTGAAATATGACACTAAACTGTACATATTGACATGTGTACACCCTGACCAGGTCTGCCTGTGTGACGCAATGGGAAAGAATCCAGTCATGTAGAAACAAATGCAGCTGAAAAACAGAAGCACAAGTGATGAAAATTTAATGGCCTCGTTTCTGTCGTCTCCTTTTGGCATCTCTGACTATATTCCCTGAAGTGGGTGTCTGCTGTCTGTGGGGTGCAGCACGAGCAATGTAAATCACATCAGGCCCTTTCTATCTGGCTTCTTTATTCCAGCCTTCACCACTTGGGCTGTTTGAATGAGGTGCGTTTTTCTTTCTATTTGTGCATTTTGAATTTTTATAAAAAAGAAAAAGAATATTCAGCTCCATGCAGAGTAAACATAAGTGAGTGTATCGGTGAGTAAAGCAGTATATCAGAGAAGGGCTGCTGTGCTTTGAGTTTCTGGAGCCTCTATGATTTCACTCATCGTTTATGGGCAATATGTTCAATATTGTTTTGAAAGCCTAACTTCAATTTACACCGCAGCTTCTCTTGAATACAGGTAGCTGATGTCAGAGCCCCGGCTTTAACCCGTTACCCTGCTGCTGGGTCTGAAATAGCAGCTTGGGGAGAACTGAGAGACCAATGAAATGGAGGTTTGCTACACTGACTCACACGGTCAGCTGTGTAGAGCGTGCATTTCATCGGTACTTTCTGTTTTCAGCAGAATTTCACTGAGTCAACTCGGACTGCTGTGGAGCCTGAAGCGAAGTCACGTCAGCTGATTTTTGAGGTCAGCACCTTAACCTGCTCAGAATCCTCCATTTTTAAAATTATAGAGCAATTAACTGCCATAATCACATCATCTCATTATTAGTCCATTCAACGTCTGCATTCATTATTACTGCATTCTGACCAAAGCCTGTAAAAAGAGTGCTGCAGCTCTGATGGTGAATGCTTGGTTTTCAGTCACTGATCTGTGATACTAATCAGGCACAAAAGGATGACTTGCTGGTCCAGGACGCACGAACACTTTGTCCATGTAAGCACAAGAATGAGGCACCGGGAGTCACTTCAGCACCGGATTAAAAATAAATAAATATTTTGGAAGGGCAGGGACTGAATGACAGCTTCAGCAGAGTCTGCTGTCCATGCTGGCGCGATGGCCGGGCTCAAGGATCAAAGAGTTTTAGAAACTAGCTTTTTCTCCACCTTCATCCTTCTCTTTGTTCACCAACACGCTGACAGTGACCGACTGTGTGTCGGTCTGCGGTCTCGATGTGCTACTCTGGCCTCAGTGGGGAGCGCTGGAGTCATCAGGGGTCACTGACTATTGCGTGCAGCAATCTCAGTGAGGTTAGATTAAAGCTGCTCACACTGTGAATGGACTCAAAGTCAGGAGTTAGCAGCACAACAAGCATCGAAAGCCAGCATCAGCACCACCTTAAAGAAATGCTGCTGGTATTGGTCAGCGTGTCCACAGGCTGAGGTGCGGAGGAGATGTAACCTGTCCAACTCCTGAAGCTGGAAAAAAGTCTTCTGTTCATCCACTTTCATCACATCTCAAACTGATGGAGGCTGGGTGGGATAGTCTTACTAGGATTTTTAATGACGCCCCTGAACGAGCGGTCTCCAGAGCAGTTTGTTACCTTCATGTCAGTCTGCTATCCTAACTGACCTTTGATGGGGCAGTCTGCATGACAGAAAGGCTGAAGCAGTCAAACTGATAGCATTTTCTACCCAAGCAGACAGAGAGCACACACACCGTGGGCGACGGCTGCTGCACTGTTGTACCCAAGTGTGTTAGTACGTAGTTCACATGTGCATTCTTCAGAGCTCAGCAGAAGAAGATGTCATTCTCATTTGAAGAATCCAACATCACTCCAACTTTGTTCTCTAAAGATACACAAAAGGATCATTTAGCTGACACCAAAGAGAACAACAGCGACTCTTTCCTGAAATTACCGATGGACTGACCTGTACCTGTCTGTGCCTCCTTCTCTCCTTTTCCTTTCTTCTTCTTTTTGTCTTTTTTCTCTTTGGGCTTGGTCAGTAGAAGTAGTTTGGAGGGGAGCTGGGACTCTTTTTCTGCTCCCTGAGCCTTAGAGGAGGAGGCGGAGGAGAAGGGGTTGAAGTTTTTGCTCATCCTCTTGGATCCGAGGCGGAGAAAATGTTCTTTGGTTGGGGCGGAGGATGAGAGCTCCACCTGAGGTACATCCAAAAACGTCATTCCAGGACTCAAACAGCAGCTTCCTAAACTGTAACAAACACACCTGGTTTTAAAAGCAGGAGTCTAGTCTTACCTCTTTTGGTTGTTCTGCTGCTTCTTTTGAATCCAGATCCAGAGACCCGGTGCTGTGGAACCTTAAGGAGTCTTCTGAGGTTGTGGAGGGAGTCCATTGGTACCGCTGAAGCTGCTCTGACTGGGGAAAAAAATATAATGCACGGAGATGTGAGAGACAATAATGGATATTCATCCAGCATTTCCCCTTAATGGTGTTATTGTAGCTCAGGAGGTAGAGCAGCTCATCTAATCAGAAGGTCGGTGGTTCGATTCCAGGCTGCTCCAGTCTGCGTGCCAAAGTATCCTTGGGCAAGACACTGAACCCTGAGTTGCTCCTGAGTGTGTGTGACTGTTAGACGGAAAGCACTCAGTGCTTGTGTGAATGTGTGTGTGAGACATGCTACATAAGAACCAGTCTGTTTGCCATCTGTGAGTCATCGTGCTGCATTTCCAGGATTGGGTGCGGAGTGAGGAAGGAGATGTGGAAAAAGAATTTGGTGTCGAGTGTCTGACTCACTGAATGGATATATACAGAGATCCAGCTACTGAGTTCCACACAGGTTTAAGCTACAAGCCAGTGTGAGCTCCCCCACACTCACACTGGCTGAGCATCAGCTGACCGGCTCAACTCCTGTGGAAGCTGAGGCTGGACTTAGTTTTTCACACACTGTTTCTGCACTTTGGTTTGGTTTATGTTAAGTAAATGATGACATGGTCTAATATGCCATGCTTTGTAGTTCATCTGAGGCTGCAATTTGCCTTTAAGACTTGCTAAGGATGGGCTGATACATTTGGCCTTGTGGGTTATGGTTGCTGGCTCACCCTGTGAGCACTCCAAATGATTTTTATTACGTCCTGAGACACAAAATCTTTTCACCATGACTCTACTGTTGCACCTATTTTTGTAGCTGTGGCTTCCATCTGAAATTATATATATAAAATCAAGCATGATGAGATTTCCAGAGCAACAAATTATATAAATTTAGTAATCAAACTGAAAGTTTGAGACTAAAGGATCACCTTGCTGCACGGGAAATACGACAGATATGAAATTCCTTTGAAACAGACTCACAAAGCCAAACAGCTGTTTGTAGCTCTGATTGCGACACTAGTGTGGGCACACAGATTCATGGCCCCCACAAAGTGAGAGGGGATCAGGGCAAAGGAGGTGAACCAGTAACGTGTCCCCCCCTGATTTTGATCCAAACCTTCACCTGCCTGCAGCATAAATGAACTCTGACCTGGTCTCTCTTTACGTCCAGTCTCTGAGCGTCTCTCCTGAGCGCCTCCTCGTCTCTCTCCAGCCTCCTCTGTGCCTCCCTCAGCCACTCAACTTCTCTCTGGTACTCTTCTTTGTTTCTCTGAAACATCTGCATCTCTTCTGTCAGCTCCTGACGCCTCCTCCTCGTCTCCTCCTCTTCCTCCTTCAGCCTCTCCTCCCTTTCTGCCAGAGCTTTCTCTTTCAGCTCCCACTCTCGCTCTCGCTTCCTCTTTTCCTCTTGATGTGCAGCCTGCTGTCTCTAAAACAAACCACAAAGTCGTGTCGTTATCATATGAGCTGACCTCGGGAAGCAGTGTTTAAGGACACTCCTGGATGAAAACATGAATCCTATCAAATGATGTAATCAAATGATTCATTATGTGAAAGCAGCATTAGTGAGAGTAAACCTTTAGGCTGGCTGCCTCCTGCCGCTGTCTCTCCAGACTCCTGTGCTTCTCCTGCTCACTGAGGGAGGAGGGGCGGGAGGTGGATGAGGATGAGAGCGAGGAAGAGGAGGAGGAGGAGGAGATTGAGTGTCTGGTGGAGCTGGTGGTGAGCTGACTGTTCAGGGCTTGCCTCTGGTCCTCAATAAATGAGTCCTGTTGGATGACCACAGCCTGCAGGCAGGAACAGATGATCACAGGAAAGTGGAAACAGCTGGAATATAATCTCTCCGTGCTGACTGTAAACATGTGTTTGTGGTACCTGCAGGGAAACGAGCAGCTCGTGGAGATACGTCACACTGCGCTGGAGCTGCTGGGGAAACACACCATCACATAACGTTCAGCAAAGACAGCTCAAACTATTTTAAGACCCCTATCCATTTGACAGGGAAACGTGAGCTCGGCTCGGGTTGGATTAACAGGAACACCACCAGAAGGTGGCAGTACTACACCTACAATTGTTTGCAGACCACCATTAAACAACTAAAATTGAAGAAGAACGTGCTAGGATGTGCACAGGAGAACCCTGCAGTTTAGGTCAAAGTGAAGCAGCTGGGAGCTTCAGGTAAGACCCACAGTGATGGAAGCACACAGAAACCTTAAGAAACAGTTTCTGCATCATTTTCAAAGAAACGCTGAAGCTTTTATTAATTAAAATATTTTTGCCATGTGTACTTCCTGCAGTACTACATACAGTGTGTGGCTTCATTTCAGCTGTAGAAGTGTGCGAGTGCAGCACAGCACTGAGCTCTAGATGAGGACCCCACTTACTTCATTGTTTCTCTTCAGCAGCATCTGTAGGCTGGCAGTGGTTCCCTGACACACAGACACACACACACAGTGTTCATGTTAACATTTTCAGCAAATCGGTACCACTGTGAGCTGCTGGTCTGTGTCGATATACTGCAGGACGTGGACTGTACTGAGGTCAGAGGACCACACAGGTCTGAACCTCGTGTGTTAGCCAGTCCAGAGCAGACCTCAGTCTGAGCTGTTTGCTCCACACACTGACAGCAGCAGTAAGCTTCAGTGAGGAAACCTACAGTACTGTGCAACGCTTAGCTTAAAAAGGCATTTATGGCATGTTTCCATGTACAGGTGCTGGTCATAAAACTAGAATATGATGAAAAAGTTGATTTATTTCAGTAATTCCATTCAAAAAGTGAAACTTGTATATTATAGTCATTCATTACACACAGACTGATATATTTCAAATGTTTGTTTCTTTACATTTTGATGATTATAACTGACAACTAATGAAAAGCCCAAATTCAGTATCTCTAAAATTAGAATATTACTTCAGACCAATACAAAAAAGGATTTTTAGAAATGTTGGCCAACTGAAAAGTATGAACATAAAAGTATGAGCATGTGCAGCACTCAGTACTTAGTTGGGGCTCCTTTTGCCTGGATTACTGCAGCAATGCGGCGTGGCATGGAGTCCATCAGTCTGTGGCACTGCTCAGGTGTTATGAGAGCCCAGGTTGCTCTGATAGTGGCCTTCAGCTCTTCTGAATTGTTGGCTCTATCGTATCCCATCTTCCTCTTCACAATAGCCCATAGATTTCCTATGGGGTTAAGGTCAGGAGAGTTTGCTGGCCAATTAAGAACAGGGATACCATGGTCCTTAAAGCAGGTACTGGGAGCTTTGGCACTGTGTGCAGGTACCAAGTCCTGTTGGAAAATGAAATCTGCATCTCCATAAAGTTTTGTCAGCAGCAGGAAGCATGAAGTGCTCTAAAACTTCCTGGCAGATGGCCGAGTTGACCTTGGACCTCAGAAAACACAGTGGACCAACACCAGCAGATGACATGGCCCCCCAAACCATCACTGACTGTGGAAAGGTCGTCTTTTGGACAACTGTCAAGTCAGCAGTCTTCTCCATGATGGTGTAGCCTACAGAACTAGACTGAGAGACCATTTAAAGGCCTCTGCAGGTGTTTGGAGTTAATTAGCTGATCAGAGTGTGGCACCAGGTGTCTTCAATATTGAACCTTTTCACTATATTCTAATTTTCTGAGATACTGAATTTGGGCTTTTCATTAGTTGTCAGTTATAATCATCAAAATTAAAAGAGACAAACATTTGAAATATATCAGTCTGTGTGTAATGAATGAATATAATATACAAGTTTCACTTTTTGAATGGAATTACTGAAATAAATCAACTTTTTCATCATATTCTAATTTTATGACCAGCACCTGTATTTAAACATCAATTAATTTGATATAAGTGAACAAAGTGGTTCAGTCTGTCCTTTCATCACAGTAGAATCTGTAGCAGCATCTTAAAGAAATGCTTCGTCTTGAATGCGATGGATAACTGTGTTTCCACAGTCACAGTTAACCGGATAATTCACCCCACTGACTCAATGTGTGCTGCTTTGTTCATCTGGTGCACCCTGTGTGTTACTGGGTGGGCAATAATATTTCCCACTCAGTGCACTGTGGACAAATACACACACCTTCTTCAGCACGCTGTCGGACTCAGTCCTGCGCAGGTCCAGTGACTCATCTCCCTCTTCCTTTTCTCCATCTGATTGAAGAGGAGGGAAAGGATTGTACAGGTGAATCATGTGACTCAGCAGGCAACAATACAAAGATACGCAAGCTGCTGACGGCATGTCGGCAAGAAAAAGGTTCTCAAAGGAAACTGAACACCTGGTATTACACCTGAGGTCAGGCAGAACACAAAACTCTTTAATGACCTTCACGCATTAGTGTATGTGTCTTACTCTTGCTGCTGTTCATCTGATGACTATCAAAGCCTCCAAATGTCTCCGCACGCCTGGGCAGACAGACTGCTCCCACACTGGCTCCTGTCAGGCCCACCGGAACACAGCACGCAGCACCGACACCACCGCCGACCAAAGCATGCAGGGTCTCCACTGAGAGGGATGGAACATTTTGGACACGTCATCCCTGAGACACACACACACACACACACGACCTCAGAAGATTGCTTACCTTCTCTGACAGCATCATTTATGACTGGCTCCCCTTTCGTGACATTCTCCGGCGTGGCCCTGAACAGCAGCCGCTCCCTCACTGATGTGTTTGCATCCTCAGCAGACACACTGCAGTTACCCAGCTCCCTAAAGATGTGAACCTTCTCTTCCAGCAAAGAGATAATCTGCTCATCTTTCGTCTGTAGAAGCTCTGGAATCAAAGACAAATTAACACACAAACCAACAGTAACAGGGCGCCATCTGTCCAGTGCGACACAACTATGACACACGGCCGCTCACCTCGGATCTCCTTTGTTCTGTTTTGCTGCTGTTTCCTGTCTTCTTCTGTCTCACTTGGGATTCCCTCATCCTCGTCCTTCTCCCTATTAGAACACAAACAAAGCCGCAGTGTTCAAATATTATCCAAGTTTCTGTTGAGACAAACGTGTGACACTGCTCACAAACAGACCACCTCTAATGAATCTGGCACACATACATTTGAAAATGCTTTTTTAAATTTTTTATTTCTGCTTCTTTTATTGGTCCTAATTTGTGGTTTCATGTTTTTTTTCTATTGTGGTTTTCATTACTGCCAATTTTATTTGAACTTTATTAGATTTTAATGTAGGCACTTCTTTTTTGTCATATTCTTGGGCTCAGTTATTATTCTAATCGATCCTTTCTACTTCTGCTTCTCGAATTGTTTTGACTGACCTGAATTATCATTTTCTATTGGATAAATGTACATTTTTTTATTTCCTAATATCTACAAATTTCCTACTTATGTGTGCTCGTGCTTCCCTTACCTGCACTGCTCTTACATCGCCTACACAGTTTTATGGCTGCATTATTTATGGTACCTCCAGCTTTGTGCAACACCGCCTGCATCCAGCTGGAAAGAAATGTGCTGAATAAATAAAGTTTTTCTTGTTTGAATAGATACTGTAACGCACAAAGCGCTTTAGACTACAAGCCACGTTTAACCCGACATTCATACAGCGCTTAACTCTTCACCCTGTAGCTACCTCACGGCCACGGCCATTTTAAAACATGCCTTTGGACTGACGGAGGAAGCTGGAGGGAAGTGGTGCAGGCACAGGGTTCTTGCTGTGAGGAGACAGTGCTGCTGCTTCACTTTCCAGCCTTAAATTCTAATTTTCAGCTTGTGGTTACATGTTTACATCTTAACTTTATCTATGAAAGGTTTTTCATGGGACTGGTAAGTTAAGCTCAGCACATCTGCACATGAAGCTGCCTCTGATTATTTTACTTGACGTCTAAGGAACAATAAGGACTCAAGTGTCTATTCGCCTGTAATCTTGGCGTCCTGGGACTGAGTTATACAGCTCCTCCTAGCTCCCAGTTTCAACATGAAGCTACACGACAAACACTCTTCAACAGAACGCAGAAGCAGCACGATGATACAGAGGCCCAGCGTTTCCTTCGGTCTTCCTCTTTAGTGTTGATGAACTGGTAAATGAGACAGTTACATACCTTATTGTGTTAACATGTTGCCTGTGTATGTTTCTTAATGGTAAAATTGCGTGTCTGTGTGTGTGTGTGTTCTCACATGCAGGTCATGGCGTCCTGAATAATGGCCCTCCATGTGTTGCGCTCCTCCTTGCTGCTGGCCAGCACCTCCACCATTTCAGGTCTGTCTGTGCCAGCTGTGATTAGAAACAGACCTGAAGGAGACACAACGCAAATCATTTATCTAAAGCACCACCTTGTATCGGCGCAGCCGCCTGCAGGTTTGTATGGTCCATACGGTCGTAAAAGCCAGACTAAGTTGCACAGTGAGTGAAGCCACAAAAGAAGAAGAAGACTGACCTCGCTCCTCATTTGCAACTTCCCTGACAATCAGATTGTGTAAAGAGATGACTGTGGAGCGCTGGTCCTGGAGACAAAGGTTCCAAATTCAACTGCATCATCATTTGAGTTTATGGATGTGCTGAGTGTTTATCTTTAAATGTAAAACTTACCAATGAGGCAAAGACGTATTTCTGGTCTTTTTCCTGAAGAAAGACCAACACATCCGACAGCAGCATGGCATGAACATCTGCAACCCAAAGACACAAAGACTACTGCAGGAGCCCGTCTGAAGGAATTCACATCAGTTTTTTTCTCTGCAGAACAAAACGGCGGCTCGAACCTTTGAGTCTTCCAGCAGAGTTTTTCAGCTGCAACGCTCCATCGTGCACCAGCTTCCTCCCTCTGATCAGGTCCTCTTTAGCAAACATCTGACCACTTTTCATCCTCATGATGGACTTACTGTCAGTGCGACTGCAGTTCAAAATAATCACAGGTTTACACTCAGGCACGTTTAAGAGCACTGGGAAAAAAACTTGGTTGTTTTTTTGGGGTTTTTGTTGTTGGAGCAGAATATCCCACAACTGAGGAAAAAACCAGGTCTACATCTCGAGAGCCAAATGGACGAACATTAACACTGATGTCAAAAATGTTAAACGCAGAGTTATAAAGTGTCAGCACAAGTAGAAAAGTGCAGCAATAACAGTCATCTGCTCCTTAGCAGGTCATAAAATTAGGAAAAGACAACCTCAGGAGAACACCAGCACATGCCACATTACACTGTCATTATTTATTGAACAAAACCAAAACCAAATGCAGAAGCACTGTGAGAAAAACTAAGTCCACTCTCACTGCTTCCACAGGAACCAGAGGAGGGTGAGATAATCGAGTGCACTGATTAACTGATCGCCAGCAGTGTGAGCACCTCTGTAACGCAGAGGTTTTGCTGCTCTCCAGCATTCAGGTGCATGTTCACACAATGCCAAGGAGGAAGGACATCAGCAATGAGAAGCAATTGTTGTGCCCATCAGTGTGGGAGCTGTTACAAGGCCGTTTCCAAACAATATGTAGTCCAGGGATCCTCAAATCCAGGCGTCGTGGCCCAGTGTCCTGCAGGTTTCAGATGTGTCCCTGATCCAACACACCTGAGTCAAACGGCTGAATTACCTCCTCAGTATGCAGTCAGGTTCTCCAGAGTCCTGCTAATGACATTTATATGTGATTCAGGTGTGTTGGATCAGAGACACATCTAAAACCTGCAGGACACCGGACCTCGAGGCCTGGAGTTGAGGATCCCTGTTGTGTTCCATCATTCTACAGTAAGAAGTATAAAACATTCAAGACAGCTGCCAATCTTGAATGAGTGGGGCATCCCAGAAAATTCAGCCCAAGGTCAGACCGTGCAGTGCTCAGAGAAACAAAAACAAAAAAGTATGAACATGTCCGGCTTGTTTCGAAGGATTGCAGGAGAAAGCTTATTCTGCATTTGAACTAAAAGACGTCTGGAATAATGTCCCTCGGACAGATGACACCAGAGTGCAGATGTTTGTCCATAATGCACAGCAGCACGTCTGGAGAAAGCTAAACACAGCCTATCAGCACAAACACCACAGACCAGCGGTCGGCACGGTGGAGGAGGGCGGAGGATTTGGGCTCCCTGCGGTTACTGGGTCAACCATGAACTCCTCTGTATACCAAATATTTTTAAATTCAATTCAATTCAATTTTATTTATATAGCGCCAAATCCCAACAATCAGTCGCCTCAAGGCGCTTTGTATTGTGGGTAAAGACCCTACAATAACACAGAGAAAACCCAACAGTCAAAACGACCCCCTATGAGCAAGCACTTGGTGACGGTGGGAAGGAAAAACTCCCTTTTAACAGGAAGAAACCTCCAGCAGAACCAGGCTCAGGGAGGGGCAGTCATCTGCTGCGACCGGTTGGGGCTGAGTGGAGAGAGACAGGACAAAAGACATGCTGTGGAAGAGAGGCAGAGATTAATAATAATGATTAAATACAGAGTGAAGTATAAACATTTTATTTGAGAGCATCGGTCTGACAGCTGCAGCTCGGTTGAAACTGGGCCATGAAACAGGACAATGAGCCCATGCACAGCAGCAAATCTACAACAGGACGGCTGAAAAAGAAATAAACAGTGTTGCAATGACCCGGTAAAAGTCCAGACCTCAACACAACCGGAAAATGATTAAATAGGACCTTCAGAGAGCCGCGCATAGACAAATGGCCTCAAACCTCAGTGAAGCGAAGCAGCACCGTGAAGAAGAAATTCCTCCACAATGCTGTGAGCGAATGATAAAATCATAGAGACAAAACATTAGTTCGAGTTATTGCTGCTGAACGTGGTTCTACGAGCTGCTGAAGCATGAGCTGGAGTCAGTTTTTGTTAAATTAATAATGACAGTGTAATATGGCACCTGTTGTTGTATCCGCCCAATTTTAAGACCTGTTAAAGACGCCATCATTTTTGACTGTCCTATATGTAAAACCTTAGAAATGACAGATTTATATTCGTGAGAATTTAAACAATCGTAGTGGAAGGGATGGAAGATTGTTTGCTCGCTCATGAAAAAGTCTTTTCATCTTGGCGGTACAAAGAGGTTTGTTCAGCTGCTTTTGCCCTTGATTATTTTTCAGTTTTGGATTCTCGTGATATTGTTTTGGTTTATTATTTGTGTGTTCCTAATGTTTCGCCGTCTGTTTCCTGCCTCGTCTATGTGCCTGTGCTCTCTGTGCCGGTGGCAGCCGCCATGCTCAGAGCCAGGCTTCTTGGCTCGGTGATGAGTATAATTCTTTCCGATGTTTCTTGTTTTATCCTGATGGTTTTCTCTTATTTATGGTTTTAGTTTTTAATTGATGTCACCCTGATTGTCATGATTACTTTCACCTTTTGGCCATTCATTATTCATCAGCTGAAATTGTGTAACTTGTATATCAGATGTTAATTTGGGAGCATTTGAGGAGTGCTTTGAGCTGAGGGTGGGCAGGGAGGGGATTGAGTACCTGTACACCTCTTTCAGCCGTCGTTTCTTCTCCTGTTCGTTGACTTTACCGTCTACGCCCATGATTAGCTCCTTCACACAACGCAGCGCTTCAGAAACAAAACTGTGGTCTTCATCCGACTCTGTTCAGAGATCCAGAAATAGTGTGAGGATTAATTACGTTCTCAAAGCTTCGATAAAGATGCTTCACACACGTCACTGAGCAGTTTTTTAGGTGCCATTTAAAAACAATGAAACATTCTTACCTCGGGTGTGCTGAAGTATCCTCTGGATCAGAACAGGATATTTGGTGATCCTCTGAGTAACCAACAAAATGCACTCTGCGAATGCTGAGCCGCCGCACAATGCTGCTGCTCATTGTTTTCTGCACACACAAAGACACTGAGGTCATGCAAAAGATCGCAAGCACTGCAAGTGAGGTCGTCTGAGTGTACACAGAGGAGCTGGCGAGACATCGGTGCTGACCTTGATAAAAGCCTGGAAGCGTTTGTCTTTGGCGTGCAGTTCTTTGTACAGATTGACGGCTTCATTGTGGCGACTGCAAAACTTTCCATAAATTTTCTTCATACGAACAGAGCTGCAGCCTGAAAACTAAATTTGAGAAGTCAAAAAAAGACAATGTAAAAACATTCAAGATGGAAGCATACAGTTCATTTTCCATAAAATCTACTGTGAATATTGTATCCTTAGAGGCACCATTCAGCTCAAACAAAAGACCTAAACTTAATGAAAAGACTGCCTCGACTTTTACTGTGTACATTCATGCTTCCTAGAGCTGGTTCACACAGCCTGGTTTAGGTCACAAGTTACACTCAAGATATCGGTGGTTCCCATCTTTAAGAAGGGGGGCGGAAGGTGAGCTCCAACTATCGGGGGGGGGGATCACACTCCCAGCCTCCCCGGTAAGGTCTATGCCAGGGTGCTGGAAGGGAAGGAGAGTCTGTCTGTTAGTCGAACCTCAGATTCAAGAGTCACAGAACGCTGGACCAGCTCTTCATCCTCTTGAGGATATTTGAGTGTGCGAGGCAGTTTGCCTATCCACTCTACGTGTGTTTTGTGGACTTGGAGAAGGCATTCGACTGCGCCCCTCAGGGTATCCTGTGTGTGTGTGGGGGGGTTGCTGCGGGAAAATGGGGTGTCTTGCCTGTTGCTAGGAGCCACTCGATTCCTGTGCAAGAGCTCAGTCCGCATTGCTGGCAATTAGTTCGACTCGTTCCTGGTGGGTGTTGGACTCCACCTTTGTCACCGATTCTGTTCATAATTTTTATGGACAGAATTTCTAGGCGTAGCCAAGCGGTGGACGGCTTCCACCTTAGTGGCCTCAGATTCTCACCTCTGCTTTTTGCAGATGATGCAGTCCTCTTGCCTTCATTAGGTGCTGGCCTCCAGCTCACACTACAGCAGGTCACAGCTGAGTCCGAATGAGAACTAGCACCTCCAAGTCTGAGGCCATGGTCCTCAGCCAGAGGGTTGAGTGGCCACTCCAGGTCAGGGAAGAGTTGCTGCCGCAGGTGGTGGAGTTTAAGAACCTCAGGGGTCTCGTTCATGAGCAGATGGTTTGGTGCTGCAGCTGCAGTGATGCAGATGCTGCACCAATTTACCGGTCGATCTACGTCCCTACCTCCCTACCTTTCACCTATAGACACGAGCTTTGGGTAGAGACCGAAAGAACAAGATCGTGGATACAAGTGACAGAAATGAGCTTCCTCCAAAGGGCGGCTGGCCTCTTCCTTAGAGTGAGGAGCTCAGTCATTCAAGAGGGGCTCAGAGTAGAGCTGCTACTCCTCCACATTAAAAGTTGAGGTGGATGCCTCCTGGACATATCCTAAGTGAGGTGTTCCGGGCATGTCCTACTGGGAGGAGACCCCAGTGCAGACCTGGGACATGCTAGAGAGATTATATCTCTTGGCTGGCCTGGCAGCACCTCAGTGTCCCCTTGGTTAAATTGGAGGAGTGTAAGGACCACTAGAAACTATAGTTTTACTGGACTATTTTTTTTTTATTATTATTATTAAAAGCCACATGAAAATGAATATGACTGACGACTTGACTGATATTGCAAAAGGAATGTTGGTACAACATGTCACAGTAAACAAGTCAAACTAAACTGCACAAACGTTTGTTCTTCACCAGAGTTAATCAATCACATTCGTCAGCACAGCGGCGCACATTTTTATCCATACATGCACCTGATCTCTTCTTCTTGTCTCACCTGCTTAACCAAGACATGTCCAATGCTGCAGATCAGGAAGTTGTTGCTGTTTTGTCTCTCAGCTGATGCAGCTCTCTTTCTCTCCAGGAGCAGCGAGAGGAATTCTGTGTGTATCTCCCCGAGCTCATCCAGAAGAGGGAAGATCTACAGAAAATGTTGAACAGACCGGCTGTTACTGTGTGTGTGTGTGTGTGTGTGTGTGTGTGTGCATTGTGTGTCCACAGTCAAACTGCTCTTTGGCTCTTTAATCACCTTCTTTAGAGTTTGAGTGTCAAGCTGCAGCTCCTTCTGAAGGCCTTTATAATACACTTCAGACATAATCTTCAGCGTCCTTACATGATGAACCTCGGTCTGGTACAACTCTGTGTAGAGAAATGACTCTTATCTCGATGTATGGATGTGACAGCAGCCTGTAGTGTGTCTCACGCCCCACAACACATTTTACCATAAATGACGTCTTGTCTCTTGATTTCATCTTTCTTCAGGGTTTTCAAGAACTTCTTATCCACCATCCCACTCCAAGAATCAGCTTCCAGATATTTAATGTCATGCTCAAACTCCATCAGCTGACTGTCAATCAACTCAGTACCTTCACACACACACACACACACACACGTGCACACACACGTGCACGCACACAAACACGCACAGGCACAATTTTGTGTTGATCAGCTTTCTCAGAGAAACAAACTACAGTGTGCTGAAATAATGTGTGTGCTGTTGCTGCTGCTACCTTCATCGGTGAGTGACTCCATCGAGGCGTTGACTTTGCTCCCCTGATGGAGAGAATCGGTGGACTGGGACAGAAGTTTCAGGCCTTTTAGAGGGACATCTTCTAACCTGAAGGAACAAAACTATGAAGATGAGTGAGATTTGCTTTCGACACAGTGTAACTTTTAAATATAGCATACTGTTACACGGTTGCAATAAGAATTTGAAGCTTTTGGAACTGCCATAAAATGTCTGACTAAATAAATAAGACACAAAGATGCTTCTACTGAACACACAGAGTAACGCTGGACATTTGAAGTACGTGCACATCCTCTTTGTTGAGACAGTGATTTGTCCCGGTGTGCATACGGAAGGTTTAAAGTTACTGTAAACTCTAAACTGGGAATTTTCAAAAATGAAATTGCTAATCTGTTATAACATCTCACAGTGCTATGTTGCTGCTGGAGATGCTCTTGGCCAGATTGCTGTGAGGGCTGAAGATGCTGGGGTGTCGTCTTGGAGACAGCACAGGCAAGCTGGTCGTCAGGGGTGGTTACTGCTGACCAGTGCTCCCGTGACGATGAGGACGATGTTGATGACAGAGATGATGCAGAAGATGTAGCTAGATATAAATATATCACATCAGAAAATGAAATGTAATGAACTGGAACTATATGGTTCTTTTGTTTGTTACTGACCACACAAAGCACATAAACTACATTTACCAGTCAGAAGGTGTCTCAAAAGTAGCTGGACAATTGACTGATGAGCCGTTTGGCAGCCAGCTGAGGCCGGTTCTTATATATTTAATGACAAATTAAGCAGGTAAAAGATCTGGAAGCTGCATTTGGCATCTGTTTACTGGGGCTCTCAATATGAGGTCTAAATAGATGCCAATGCAAGTGAAGGAACCCATCATCGAGAGAGAGACAAACTTCCAGGAGGCCTAATCACCAATCTAATACAATCTTAAAAAGAAGGGATACACTGACCTGCTCAGAAACACCAAAAACCTCAAATGCTCTTCCACACATCACATGGATGACACGTCTGTGACAAACATGGTGGAAGCAATAACTAAAAACTAATAAAGGAAACATAACGGAGCCGATCAACGGCAAAGTTTATATGCTCGAGGAATGTGGCAGGCAAAGACAAGGTAGTAATAATTCAGCTAACATTAAAAAAAAGTTAAAGAACTATTTCATCATCAGCACAAATCCACACTGAACTGTTCGTGCAGCACTTACTTCCTCTCAGAGTCTGACCCACATTCCATTCTCTTCATTTTGTTCATCACTTTTATCCAAACCCATTTACAAAGTTTGCCGTACAATGCAACTTTTACTTTTCCTGTTAAAAACAAACTTAGTGCTGCTTCTGCCTGTCGTGACGCTGCTGCTCGTGGGACACCAGAAGCTTGGCCCGGCGCCCTTTACAAAAGCAGCTCCCTCTCTCTGCTGGACTCACAGCGTCAGTGCGCTGAAGTCTGAGTGCGTACCGGCGTGCCGAGCTGAACTAAAGCTCATTCAGAAACGCAGCTTCTCTACGTCCCAGCTTCCAGTTTTGTACAGATTTTATGTTCCGTGTTTTACGGCGTCTCTGACCGTCTTACGCTTTAGTTGATCTGCTCTCCTCTGTCTTCATTTATTTGTGCCTGTGACCTCTTTTGAACCATTTCTCTCTCCTCGGCTAAGCTGCGTGTTCTTACCTTTACTCCTCATGTTAACAGACGACCCAGGAACACCTTCCGGCACCGCCGATTGCTGCTGGAGACAAACACGGGAGATTAACAGGTGAAATGTAAAAGGCCCACCTATAAAATAGAGTCATGATTCATTTTGACCTCGCCTATGGCTTAGGCATAAAATCTTACTTTAATGTCATCTCCAAGATAAATCCTAAATTTGATGCGAGTGGTTTCCTGCTGGTTCTCTATAGTCCAGATGTTGAAGTACAAAAATCACAGGACGTGACCATATTTACTGTGACAGATTACATAAAGCACCTGCAGCTATGTTATTGCTGGGACGCACATGAGCCCGATGAGCCCCGGCTCACATCAGCCACAGACTGGTGTTTCCACCTCATTCACTACAGCCATGACCCCCCACCCCCACCCAAACCTGCCGTGTCTCTGGTTCCACGGCGGTTTCTGGCTGAATATAAAAATCACTGATCTGTGCACTGAAATATGAAGGCAGGTGCTCGATGTTATTTAAGATTTATGAATTTGCAGTTGATGGACAGCCCCAGAACAGCATACAGCTGTTTTTGCTGAGTTTCACTAAGATGTTTATCCAAGTACGTCTATGTTAGAAAAATACAAATACATAATAATTATTATTCTTCTGGATGGACAAATGGCTCACTTGAGATGTTCACTGTAATGAAAAGTGATCCACTCACAGGCCCTGGACAGATGTGCAGCACACGTACCTTTGTTTTGTTCTTCGCGCAGACAGACGGACTCTCTGTGGATCTGTTACTGGCATGGACCCCACAGTCTGCAAGCAACACGTTAACACAAGAAGGGGTGTTAGTGTATTCATCTGAGTGTGCGCTGCCTTCTGTCAGACCTACACACACACACACACACAGACTGATATTTAGACCTCTCTAGTCTTACTGACCACTCAAAGTGCTTTAGAGTACAAGCCACCTTCTAGCCATTCATTCATACGGTGCTTTATTCCTTACACGTTACCTTACAGTTAGCCTAAGGTCTCTGGATCCTCCTCTGCCTTCAGAACTGACTTAATTCTTTCGTTCTCTAAGTTTCTCACAGATTCTGGTCCATACTGACACACCACAATCACACAGCTGCACAGCCATGGTGCTGATCTCCTGGTTCAGCGCATCACCAAAGGTGCTCCATGGATTTAGACCCGGTGACTGTGGAGGCATTACAGAGAACTCACCGTCACGTTCAAGAAACCAGTTTGAGTTGATTTCAGTTTTGTGACATGGCAGTCGTCAGAAGATGGGCACACTGTGCTCATACAGGGATAGAGATGCGCAGCAACAGTACTCAGCTGGGCTGCAGGCTTCTATTGTCCAATGTTGATGAGCCTGTGTGAAATGTACCCTCAGTTTCCTGTTCTTAGCTCACAGTGGGGCACCACGGTGGTCTTCTGCTGCTATAATATATATTTTCTGTGAAGAGTAATAGGCCACCTGTGGGTGATGTGTCAGTTCTGCTGCTCTCAGGTGAGTGCCAAGTGAGCTGGATGGTGCTTGGCTGTGATCACAGGTCCCAATAAAGGGTGATGCCCTTCTACGGCCCTGTCCAGCCCCTCCAGCTGTAACTGCCCGCCTCCTGGTATCTCCTCCACACTCCTGAGACAGTGCTGGGACCCAGCCTCTATCTTTCCATCTCTTCAACATCCTGTGAGACTCGACTCTGCTCATCTGCATCCACGAATACGCTCAAAAGACTCAAGAATGCAGTGACCGCTCTCATGGTTTCAGTTTACCTTTTTAAAAAAACTAAACCCAAAAAGAAACAACCATCAAAGCATCCGCCAGAGCCAGGTTAGGCTGCCTCCGCTGGGCACACAGACTTAACCGTCTCACTGCACAGCATCTTTACACATGCAACACTTTCCCCTCAATATTTCAATGGAGCTCAAGGCCATTTCCACCACAATACCATTCTAACCTTTTATCAGCGTATTGTAACACACCTTCAAAATGCACCAATGCCTGCACGTGTAGGCAACTTATTTAAAGGGTTTAAGTGGCTCTGATCATCTACTGAGGATTTTAGATGGAATAAACACGTCTCTGAGTTCTTACTAACCACCGTTATCTGAAATTCAAATGTAAATAATAGAAATGCATCACAGTGAAAATTCAGAAGCAAAACAGAAGAGGAAGCGGTGATCATGGGCGAAAAGGGGGAATAAAAAAGGAGGAAGGAAAGAGTAGAAATGCTGCAGTGAGACGGGAGAACATGAGAGCTGGCACGGCTCTCAGAAAAGAGACAGCGGTACGAGTGAGTCTTACTGCTGCAGTAGAAAGTTTCCTTACTGCACAGACGTCTGGTGCTGTGCTGACACACTGTGGAGCCAGGGGGGCAGGCGGGGAGCTTATCTCTCTCTTTGCTCTCTTGTTTACTCTCCCCTCTCCTCTCTTTGTCCTGAAAACAAGAAAGCCACAAACACACTTTTAACACCTGACAGAGCTCATTCCTCTGAGATACTATGGGCTCTACAAAAATAAGAACAGTGCAAAAAGTTCATCCAAAGATGGCCCCCCAAAAAAACAGGGGGCATTATCAATGCCCAAACATTGTGATAAAACATTTCTGTTCCAGGGTCTCCAATCAGAACGTGTGCTGCTGTCAGCTCACGCTCACGTCTCTCAGTTTCACAACGAGCAAACAAGAGCGCTGAAGATGTGCGCGGCGTGATGCTGTCACAGTACTGTTACTATACAACAGACCGACAGTCGCACAAGAGCAGCGCCATCAGGACTGCAGTGAGCGACTGTCCGCAGACACACACACAAAGTCTCTACCACTTCTAACCAAAGGAAAGTGTGTCCCTGCAATGTAACCACACACAGCTGCAAACCTCACACACTCCACTCTACCTCAGCTGATGCCCTCTCTCCTCTCCACCTCTTACTCAGCATGGCTGCTGTCTGCAACTCTCAGCTCTGACGTCTTCCGTGTGAGCCACCGTCCTTCTGTCTGAGCATCCCGATTCAGTGCCTATCTACAAGCTGCGTCTCTTCTGTCTGCTTCCAAATCAGGAAATGAGCAAACATTTGGGCACGCACACACACACACACACACACACACACACACACACACACACGCACACACACACACACGCACACACACACACACACACACACGCACACACACACGCACACACACACACACACACGCACACACACACACACACACACGCACGCACACACGCACACACACACACACGCACACACGCACGCACGACACACACACACGCACGCACGCACACACACGCACACACACACACACAGCACACACACACACACACGCACACACACACACACACACACGCACACACACACACGCGCGCGCACACACACACACGCGCACACACACACACACACACACACACACACACACACAGCACACACACACACACGCGCACACACACACACACACACACAGTTCCTCTTTCGTCTCAGTGTCTGCAGTGTTTTGTAGAATTCTTTTGGTCTTTATAAAGCTGCTGTTTGAGCATGACTACAGGTCTTTTCCTGAGACGTATGATGTAACATTTTGTTGGTGTTTTTGGTTTTATATTTCACTGATAGTTTCAGAAGTGTTTTCTCATGTAATCAGATTTTTTGTAGTCTTGTCATTTGTTTATTTGAATATTTGGTTTCACTTCAAGTTTTACTTGGTTTCAGTTTTATTTTTAGGTTTTTTTGGGTAGGGGTCTGCTGCGCTCAGGCTGCATAAGTAAATGCATCAGCTCATGATGCTAGTCTGGATTGTAGTCTTAGTGATGAATCCTAACAAGTGCCAGCTTAGCCACGGCTTCCACAGTGACGTGCAGCATATATCGCACGGCTGTGGCATTAAGCTGCATCATCCTGTGATAAATCACGACACATTTGTGTGTTTAACATCAGTGTTGACCTCCAGCTCACACTGAGGACAGTTTGCAGCCGAATGTGAAGCGGCAGGAATGAGAATTAGCACCTCCAGATATGAGGTCATGATTCTCAGCTGGAAAAGGGTGGAGCGCCCACTCCGGGTCAGGGATGAGTTGCTGCCCCAAGTGGAGAAGTGTGGGTATCCTGGGGTCTTGCTAGTGAGTGTGGGGAGAGGGGAGTGGAAGACTCGCAGACAGATTGGTGTGGCATAGGCAGTGATGCGGATGCTCTACCTGCACTGTACCAACACAGCCTGGTCTGGTGAAGGAGAGCTGAGCAAAAACGAGCTGATCTACATTCCTACCCTCAACTATGGCTGTGAGCTCTGGGCAGTGACCAAAAGAATGATTGCAGACACAAGTGGTCGAAATGAGCTTCCTCCCCAGCTCTCCCTAAGAGAGGTGAGGGGCTCAGAGATGCTACTCCTCCATATCAAAAGGTGACAGCTGGAGTAGTTCAGACATATGACTGGAATGCCTTCTGGGAGCTTCGTAGGTGAGGTGTTTTGGGCATACTCTACCAGGAGGAGGCCCCAAGGCAGACCTGGGACATGCCCGAGAAGTTACATCTCTCGGCTGGCTTAGGAACACGGGATTTATTGTTGTACACCTGCACAGCTTTCTGACTATGCAGACAAAAGGATTATGTGAATTCACCCATCATAAAGCCTAAAGATATG
>JAMQGT020010196.1:0-20000 GCA_024447675.2 Pterophyllum scalare | reverse complement strand
TGGTCAACTGCGACATCAGGGCTGTTTTCTTTTGGAATTTGCTTTGTTTGACTCTTTTTTTCAGATCCTGCATAAACCCCCAAATTATGTTCCTCAAAAAGAGCTGGAGGGAGAGGGGGAATAACAATAAAGTGTCTCGGTGCAAAAGCTGTATACTGGCTCAGAGGCCGACACCCGAGTCAGGGAGAGAGAACCAGGACACGCACAACACACAGTAGGCCTGCTGAGGCACCTGTCCTCATTTCATTACACGCCCTGGAATGATGCACTGTCTTTCTCTTTGACTTTTCTGACTGCTTGTCTTATATCGTAGTTGGAGGTGATGTTTTAAGGTGGTCCTCTGTTGTAGAGCTATCAAAATGCTGCTAGAAACAAAAGCTGTATATTCCTGTTGATCTCCAATATTTACCTTCGGTTGTCTATTTGCTCCTGATCAGGACAAACCAGGTTGGATGGACACCAGCTCAGACTGGAGAAATGGAGAGAAGGAGGATAAATGGTGACAGATACAAAAGAGATGATTGATGAGAGGGATATTTTAAATCAAGAATGAGATGGATTACTGATGGCTGTCTTATGGCAAGAGAAGAAAGGCATATGGCCCTAATTCACATCTGACTCACATCACAGCTTGAACAGGTTAACTCAATGCAGGCAAATATTTTGGAGTGTTAATAATCATACATCTGCTGCACTGGAGACTGAGTTATAGAGAACGTTTCCATCTCCACCTCGTCCCACTGGACTTTGCTGTAATGATGACTTTTCCACTGGATGCCCTGCATGATGAGCCAGGGAGAACCTGTGTGTGTCTAGGCTGTCATGTGAGCAGGCTAAGGCTGGAGAAGTGACAGAAACACTGCACTCGAGTAATAAAAGGCAAGAATGTAAGCTACATTCAAACCCTTGATTTGGCCACTGCCAACAATGGTGGTGTTACTGTCACGCCGTTAGAACTCACTTGGGTTTCTTGTCTTTACTACACATTTAAATATGTTTTCACCTTTCAACAGTATATCGGTCATTTCTCAGTTATTTCTGAGAGCGTGGACATGCCGGGAACATCGCTCGCAGAAATATCAGCTTAAACACACGAGACAGTAAAAGAAAAAGTATGAGATCTTTGTGAGTGCGGCAGATAAGTGTTACCTTCTTCTGTGGTGGGGGGCCCTGGCTTGTTTCACCTCTCTTGAAAGGTTCTTCAGTGAGCTGAAGGAAGGCACAGGTAGAGCATTAATGACAAGAAAATTCCATTCAGTTCCATCTGTATAGCTCCAAATCACTGCATCACTGGACTCAAGCGCTTTAAAGGGAAGGACAAAAGACACGGAGGCTGGCTTCAATCTCTCTTTTTACTGCACCACACTGATAGCACTGTTTGCTGCTTTAACTCATCCAGATATGACTGCAGTTGTTTTTCTGCTCATATCTGTTCATCTGGAGTTCACTGTTGGGACTGAAGCATCAGTTCTTCTTTTAACAACATGTTTGAGAACTGAGGAGAACAGTTAGACCAGGTTTAAAAGCCAAAGGTTTCAAATTCTTGTTTAACACTTTAAGCTGCACAGCAGTGCAGAGCTTCAAGGTCATCAGAGCATCAAACTCCAGTGACTTCATGTCAACATCCTTCATGTGATTAGGACAATTTAATTTGTGTTTTTTATTTCTTAATGCTCTGTCTGGGTTTTAATGGATGGCAGATTTGGATTGCAGACAATTCACACTCTTACATGCACGCCTCCAAACCCTGTATACACAGTTCAGCATGAATGTGCCAGTTACAAGCCAGGACACAGCGTCCATGATTTCATTCACAGGTTTTAATTAGTTTGACCACCGGACAGGTTTTCACTCACTCTCTCATGTTAAATGAGCTCAATCCCAAATAAGGTGACAGCATTTTTGGAAAGGGTGCTTACCACAACACAACACAAATATATCGAGTGGTTACTTCTAACGTAGTTTAATTTTATTTTACCGTTTGTCTCTCAGGGACAAGACTATCCTTCAATAGCACATTGAGGTGCCCCAAGGACCAGATTAATGTACAATTTGGTGTCAGAACAGCTTTCAGGGTGGCACACTCTGCAGAAAAACCAGTACCTGCACTGTGAGGGGTCAGTCTGCGCGGCCGTGCTGCTCCTGCCTGGCTCCCAGCTATGGCGACGAAACGGAGACGAGGAACGGATGGATGTACGCAACACGGCTGACACCGAAGTTTCTGTAAGCCCGTCTTTTTTCTCTTCTTCATCTCCCGCTCCTTCGGTCTCTCCTCCTCCTCAGAAATAACAGGACATACGTAACACTTCCAGACCCACACCCAGCACATCCCAATAGATCAAACAATTACTGAAAAACATATTCACTCATACATCAACTCTTATAACTAGAATAAACACTGAGAATATGGGATGTTTCTCCTTCCTTTTCTTTGATGCTGACTTTGAATTTCTCCCTTGCAGAGAGCATTAACGCGGCACCGCACAGAGAAATATCTCACCAACATCTGACCTGATTTTCTGCACACACAACACAGAGGCGGGAAAAAGTCTGTGATCTAAAACATTATCTCGTTTTTGCCCATATGGATTATTTGATCAATTTCTTCTACATTTAATATTTTGTACCAACATTTTTCTACTTTTTACACTTTAGTGAAAATCTTATGTGGTGCACGCCCACTAATCTGTGGTGGTAAAAGCGAAAGGCAGCTTACCTATTACTATGAATACTGTAAATTACAATAACTTAAAAACATAGAATAGAAAAACAAAGATGACTGGACAGGAAAAACAAAAACATAATTACAGTATTATGCTGTAAACAGCTGTACATATTTGTGCGAGACCCCTAAAACTAGAACACGGTAACTTATCCGGATCACAATCGTCACCATTCACGGGTTACTGCCCCTGAAACAACAAACACCAGCCTGACCTCGGGTGACGTATTCTGTCGAACGTTGACTTAAATCGAACAGAGACTACAGAAGGAAGAGCAGTGAAACGCAGACGGGCAGATGGACGGCACGCCTCGCCGTGACACTGCTCCTTTGGCCACATGAGCTAAAAAGCGCATCGACTGAACCTTGATTTGACATCAGCACTTGGGTCAGATCACCATTTCCAGTGAAGCGTTTATGATCACTTCATACAGGAAGGAAGAGCTAAGAGCTACTAATGATGCTGAGCTGTATCACTGCTTAAATCATTCTTAAATAACAGCTTCTGCTAGAAAACTTAAAATAACACAGTGCGCTTTACCTCTGTCTATTTCTGACTGTGTGGAGCTCTGAGATGTGCCCCCTGACAAAGCTCCTTCGCTGGGACCGACAGCTTCGTGCATTGATGCATTACCAGTGGAGGACTGGGACACACAAGTCTGAATGTCCCTGTGTCCAACACAAGTGGGAGGAGCCTCAGGCTAGAGAGAAAAAGAAGAAATAAGAGGCAGACGTTAGCAAGGAAGTAAATGAACAGACATATTGCGAAGACTTCCCAACAACTCAAAGTATCCCAATCCCTGTGAAAACATTTTGTTTGAGTAAGCCACAAGGCAAGGGCCCTTGGACACACACAGTCCCTCACACTGCAGCACAAATCCTGTCATTTCAGAAGCTGAGTACTGGAGTGATCTGAAAGGTTTCTGTAAGAAAAGCTTCTCAGGAAAACACCAAATGTAGAGCTGAGCCAAACGCCCTCTCTGGAGTAGCAGCATTATGAGAAAACCTAGTGGAGAAGGCCCCTTCCAGAAAAAATGAGTCACTCTGAGCTGCACTCATCACGCTCTGACCATAAAAGCTTCCATACAGTGACGGCAGGAACCTCCAAATATTCCCCCACATCATCTGAGAAGCTGCACCGTGAAAAAGCTCCAACAAAGGCTAAAGGTTACGGAAACTATTGATAGCACTGATATTATGTGTGTATGTGTGTGTGTGTGTGTGTGTGGTTGGTTATGGGAATAAGAAGAAATATTTTTTATAAATCTGTGTGTGTGGGATCAGATGTCATTCTTAATGTCACACGCACGCACGCACGCACACACGTGAGGATGACTCACTGACTGCAGACCACACTGACCAACATGTACGAATGCAGTAGCCTGAGCCTCAGCTTGTTGGGATCTGCACTGTGGGATTCAGACCAGGCACAAATCTTTTGATGTTCACCTGACAGTTGCAGAGTTTTCAGTTTATTTCAGAGTAAAAGGAATCTGTGGTATCAGCGAGCTCTGCCAAGCAGAGCTAATCAGACTAACCCAAACGAGTACGAGAACAGGTCTGATCTAAATGCACTGTCATTTTTATTTATTTTAAGAGCAGCAGTAAGAGCTGAAACAAATCAGAGCCTGGATGCTGATGAAGCAGGCATGCATGTTGTATGTTGCCAACACTTTGTCGAGGACAAAGTAAACTATCTGGTTACACTCAAGAACAGGAAGGCCCAATTGGAATCAGAAAACATCCAGGAGCCTGGAAAAACTCTTTGGACGGATGAATCCAAGATGGAGTTCCAGAATGATGGGAAGAGAGACGCATGGAGGAGAGAAACAACTCACACCACATCATCTGTCCAACATGGTGGAGGTGCTGTTATGGTGTGGGCATGTATGGCTGCCAGTGGGTCAATGCCAAATTTATTTATACAGCACATTTAAACAACCAGAGTGGACCAAAGTGCCCCACAGGCACCCAAAAATAACTTAGCTCGAATTAAAGAAACGCCTCTCGAGCAAAGACTGAAACGTAGAACCTGTTCGGGCAGTTCTAACAGGAAGCAGTTAGGCATTCCAGACCACGCTCGGTCACTTCTATTTTGAAGTCTAGATCTTGGAACGCTGATGGTCCGATGCAGCCCTCAACGCTCTGACTGGAGTGTGAACATGTGAGCGGTGTGTATTGATGATGTCACTGCTGACAGAAGCAGCAGGATGAACTGTGCTGCACACTGATCCGAGTTTCACTGTGCAAACTATCCCAAAGCAAACTGCAAAATCAACCCCAGAGTGTCTCGAGGCAAAGAAATGACCAGCTCAGTCACCTGATCTCAGACCAAAAGCACGTTTTTCAGTTACTAAAGACAGAGCTGAAGGAGAAAGACCCACAACGGCAGCATCTCAACGGAGGAAACACGGCATTTGGTGGAGCCCATGGGTTCAAAACGTGACAATTGGGATCTCTGACAAACACGGCTGTAATTCCTGAACACTTAATTAGAATACTTCTCCCAAACCCCTTAAATTAAGGCTAAAATTTGTGTGTATGTGTTTATTTTAAATGGGTTTGTACCTTCTGAATGACATCATCACCCAGCTCAGCACTGACTTTCAGGCTGTCTTTGACCTCTGGATCTCTGTGCACCAAACACAGCGACACACACGTTCCTCGGTCTGGAGAGAGAAGGCGGAGGGAGGTGGGGTGTTAGTGAAGAGCGCAAGAAGGCAAAAGATTGTGTCTATCAACCACTCCTTGCTGAGTAAGCAAAAATTCTCCTGCAGTTGGAGAGGAAATGGGTCGTCACATTAGAGGCTGTGGTATTCAGTGGAAAGGAAGTTTACCTCACATCGGCCCAACCACACAGAATGAGCTCGTCTGTGTGTGACACACACAGTAATGACATCGTTACAAAGTTCACATAAAACCAGGAAAGTCAGCTCCACAGAGAAAAGTCTGTTTAAATTTGACTTCACTTGACCTTTAAAAAATAAAAGTTATTCCACTGATAATTAACGTCTGCTTTACGAATTGGACCATCTGACTCAGCGTTTGCATGAATAAGAACAGTCTCATTAACCCTTTCAATTAATATACAGTATTAATAACGATCTTTGATTGCGTGCATTACATTTTGTGTGAATTAATATTTAATTAGCATTAAATATTAATATAATCAGAGTTTCCTTACAGAAAAGAATCGTGTGTGAAACGCAGCTTTAACGCAGTGCTGCATGCTTCATTTGGCACAAGCACACTTCAGACAGCTTCTGACTTGCAGGACTGAAACCATAGAACGCCAGCCACACGTCAAGACACTGAAATACTGCAGTTTTGTTTTGAAACACATGAAAAGATTGTGGTAATAAGACCAAAACGACCCTATTTTCCTTATTTGGAAGTATTGGTTATGGTTATTACACAGGAAATTTGGTTAATTTCTTATTACTATGAAATGAAATAGAAACTACTACTAGCAGAAGTAATAGCAGTACTTGTACCTGTATTAGTAGTAATAGTAATACTAGTTGTTGTTGTTTGGTTTTGCCTCATAACCATCATTGCATCTCACTCCCAGTTATTGGCCTAATATCAGTTTAATCTTACTCAGCTAAAACCAAGGTTGATACCGAGCTATTACTTGGTTATTATAAAAGTTTTATATGTCATAGCCACAATTTCCTATTTTAACAAGACTATTAATTAATGGCTGAACAGTGGATGATTTACGACAAAGTTATTGGTCTGATTAACTTTCCTTTAGAGGCAAACCTTCAAATTTATGAACACATCTTGAGTGAGTGAAAATGCTGACTCGTGTATAAGTTATTCAGGGCCTGGCAGCTGAGTCTCAGCGAGGTTACCGGCATCAGCGTGTCAGAGCAAACTGATGTGAGGATCTGGTTTCTTTTGATACAGGTAGAGGAAGAGTTTGTAAGCCTTACCGTCACATGGTGTTAAGGCGCTGTGTTCAAGACTGGGCTGGACAGGATAGAGCATGTGGCTTTCTCTCTGGATCTACCAAAGACAGACGGAGGGAGACAAAGAGGAATGAGACTGAGCACAGGTTTGTTTCTGTGAGGATTTCTGGACGGAGCAGAAAGTGTTCTGGTCTGCAACAAGAAATAAGGCACTTTCTGTGAGTGTTCTCAGTGTAACACAATACTAAGACACACACACACACACATCCACGGGTTCCATGTGACCTTTGATAACAGCCATTCACCCACACACTGTGTGCGCTGCGCCTGAGCGTTTTACATGTTGATGCAACAGAGAAACACATGCTCTCATACACACTCAGGTCACAACGAAATGATTGTTCCAGACAGTAAGTCCAGTGTGATATAGACCGATGCAGGGAGGGTCCTTTCCCAGATTGCAATTCTGCAATTGTTCAAATATCAGCTATTAGGTCAAAGCTGAACGCTTTGCTGTAAACAGTCCTCGGATGCCCGTGTTATTCCAGCCCAAATGTTCTTTAGATCTTCAATCAGACTGGGCCCAGCTGCAGCTGTGACCCGCATGCTGGCATACCTCGACAGCACATTGAAGCTAAAAGCTATCTAACGCATGCCAGCAGAGATATGAGCTACGGAGGCACGTTTCATTATACACAGGTAGGCTGTATGTTACAGGTGAACCACACAATTAAGAGATCTTTTGCTTTTTTCTTTTCTGTTTTGTGAAAGATTCATTAAATCCAATAAAGCCCCTATTAAGCCAAAAATCAAAATGAAAAAAAAAAATTATAAACCTCGCTGATTTTCACAGATGAATGTGCATGAAAGCGGAGCCAGAGATCAGACAAAGTGAACAGTGCTTGGACCCGAATCCAGGCCTGACAACTAGCTTGCTCTGCTGGAGCGGGCAGCTGGAACTGACAGGAGCTGGAGGCCAGCGGTTTGAGCTGCGGACTCGTAACCCCGACTCCGCCTGTTGGACTCCTCAGATGCTAGCATCACTGCTTTGATGATACTTGACATAAAAATAAGCATCATGAAGAAAACCCGGACTAAACTGATAGCACATCTCAAAAGAAAATAAAAAATGTGGGGTGTTTTTTTTTTGTTGATGGTGGCTTATGTCACAATACAGATATAACTAACTTGTTCACATTTAGAGCCTGATGAATCTTAAATATGACCAGCCTATCTTTATAACTGCCTATGTGCCACCCTGGCACGAGCCGAGGACGGGAGAGAGCCACCTGGCACACCGCAGACCCCCTGCTGGGTGCCAAAGAGGCACCGAGCCAACCTCAAACTCAAAATGAAATGTTCTACTAATCAGATTCTGCATTTCTGATTTTCATATCAGTTATAAACCATAATCAACCAAAGGAACGAAAAAGAGCTTTCTGCTCAGCCTCTGGGAGAGAGAGACGGACTTTCCCAGCCATCTTTGTTAATAGCTTTCTTTATGCTCTCGCCTTCTGACGGCACGTACAAGTTACAACTGTATGTTCTGCGCCTAAGTACAGAAATAATCGGTCCAAAACAGCACAGGTTTAAGATGGTGGACCGAACGAAAGAGCACAAAACCTCTTTTCTCTGATCCCATTTAAAAACAAACATGCATGTTTAGAAAAAGGCTGATTGAAATCTAAGGGCTGGATATTAATGAGACGTGTGAGTGAAGCAAAGACTTGTGTAACTCCTACTGCTTTGTAACTGCTGTAGGCCGAGCCCTCAGTGATCTCATATTTAGCTGTGTGATGGTTAATCAGTAAAGCCAAAGACTCCTTTGTCTCCTCGACAACTTGTGTCTCAATGGATCTGTTGTCCTAGTTCCATGTTTCCTGCACTGTCTATTGTCAACATGCTGCAGAAAAAGATCCACACAAAAGAGCAGCTCTCCAACGTGTAGGAGACAACAGGCAGCATCGGTCGGCATTTGCACCCAAGCAGCATATGCTGGACAGCTGCTTAGAGAACTCGCACTTTAATTCACCAAGTGAACATGAGTGGAATAATAATGCAATGCCATGTTCTTACAAAATGAGATGTTATAAATAATAATAACTAAGGTTTCATTAAATGTATTAATTTTAGAAAGATTAGTAAATTTACTGAAATGCACTAATCATGTTGTACCCCAGATTAAAGGAGCAGAACAATTCACATAATTAGAGACAGATAACGTGTCAACGATTGTTAGTGCTGCTAATTACGGAGCTGTGGAGGGAGATCACTACCTCTTATATATACTCTGAGATCGGTGATCCACTTGGATCATTCCATCTCAAATCCCCATGAGCCCATGAGGGCCGTAGAAGGTCCTTAACCCGTCATTAGGGCCAGCATCTGCTCCTTTGTGCTGGAGGAACAGGATGAGCCCTGCACAGCTACAAAACGACCTCCAGCAGCCACTGGTGTGAATGTCTCCGAGCAAACAATCGGAAACAGAGTTCATGAGGGTGGCCTGAGGGCCCGAAGTCCCTGCGCTCACCACCCAGCACCGTGGAGCCCGATTGAACTGGCAGGTCCATAGAAAACGTTGTGGCAAAAAAACTGATGAAAACACAGACAATAAATACACAAGGGATAAGGAGAGGAGAGTGGAAACAGCTGGGGAGAACAGGTGGACAGAGTCACACCAATGAGACCAGGGGAAGCAAATGTAAACACACTGCACACAATACAAGACACTATCAAAATAAGACAGGAAGTGGCAACACAGAGACACAGTCACACACCTGCTGACTTGGCACAAGGACATGGAGGTAAACAAACACAGAGTCAAGACTGGATAAGAAGATAACCTCAGAGCTGGAAAAACCACGATAAGCTAAGAACCAAGCACAGATGTAAGAAAACGGGATCTAAGAGTTCAGAAGAGAAAACGCTGGATCGGCGACCCAGGACCACAACATATGTCTCTGTCGGCCAACTCTACAGCAGCTCTTTTACACAGTTTAGCCAGCCGGGTTTTACTCTATCTGAGGCGTGTATATGTGCGCACTTTGTCTACATGGTGTGATCAGACTACTGTGTTTTACTGTGAGTATGATTTTGTGCAAGATGAGGTTGTGATTTTTGCTCTATTATCATTTGGTGAAATCTGATAGCACTGCTCTCTGAGTCTCTATATGCATCTGTGTAGCATCTTCCCCTGTATGTCTTTGTCCATTCATCTCCTTTTTGTGGATGCCGGTTCTTGAAAAATTCCTGGATCTAAAACGTGGCAAATACGACTTCCTCTAAAGAAATCTGAATTAAGAGGAGGAGCAGCAAATACTGAAACCATCTCTGTTAAGACTACAACGCAGCACGTTAATCATCATTTCCATTTCAGAAACATTCTCCAAAAGACAGCATGCCAGCTAAAACCGCTAAGCCTTTATTGTCTGACATAAACAGCATTAATACACCATGTATAACTTCTCCTAGAAACTAGGAGTGAGTCGATAAATGACGGATGTAGTATCGATTACTATTACTATTGGCTATTGCAGTCTGTTATGTTCTTTCAGTAACAGCCTTTTGTGACACCCTAGCACAGCACAGATCTGTATCAAGAGCAGTGAGATCTCAGAGAGTTGATCATTACACACTGAACAGCTGAGATGCTGCGTGTTAAGAGGAAGTCTGTCCTCTAGTGATGCTGGGGGATGTGACAATGCCCAGTGTGTTCTCTGATGTGTCATGGTAGGAAACAAGCCAAACTGGCAACAGGATTTCCTTTTTGCATTACCCAAAGCTTGACGGAAGTTTTGATGCTCTGAAAATCGTGTAAATAAGAGTGAAAACAGAGACAGCTGGAATGCAAAAATGTTGTGTTACCCTGTGTGATGGTGAAAGGCTGCTGCAACATGCCTTGTGAACATGGGTGCTGCACTTCCACGCTACCGCTGAAATATTAATGACATTTCTAACACATATATTTGTGTATGTCTGTGCATACATGCAAAGAAGAAGCCAGCGAATATGATTCTCAAAGGTCTTCTCTGGGCCAAAGCTCGCTGAAAATGGACTGAGTGGAAACCTGTTCTGAGGTCAGAAGAGGTTGGAAAACATGGACGCCGCGTCCTCCGTACTAAAGAGCAGAGGGACAATCCAAGCTTGCCGTCAGCGCTCGGTCAGCCTGCATCCTTGGCATGCTGAAAGGTTTCAGAGCAGCATATGCTCCCATCCAGACGGCATCTTTTTCAGGGAAAGCCTTCCATATTCCAACATGACAATGCTAAACCGCATACTGCATCTATTACAATAGCAGAAGCTTCATAGTAGGAGAGTCCGGGTGCTGAACTGGCCTGCCTGCAGACAGACCTTTCAGCAGCTGAACACATTTGGAGCACCATGAAGTGTAAAATATGGCAAAGCAGACCCAGGACTGCGGAGCAGCTGGAATCGTCTACCAGACAAAAGTGGAACAGCTGCTCTCCTCGGTTCCCAGACGTTCACGGCAGAGGGCAGAGGGCACGCTGCACAGCTGCACCAGTGGCCCTGTCCCAACTTTTTTGAGACATTTTGCAGCATTTAAATGTGAACTGAGCTAATTGTACAGTTTCTCAGTTTAAAAAAAACTGATATGTTTTCCATGTTCTGTTGTGAATAAAACGTGAGTCATTCCCTAAGAGCTATTAGCTGAAAGCCTGAGATATCCCAGCATGGTGTGCAGTGTGCCATGAAAAAATTTGATTAAATGGAGGAGAAAAGAAGACCTTTCAGGCCTAAAAACTACCTACAGCAGATGGACAGTATCAGAAAGTCATGTCCTTAAGGAGTAGAGACCTGACACAGGACCCGAGAGATGCATGTGGACCTTCAGCTGATCCATCTCAGCCTCGGAAGTGGTCTCAGTGGAAGGGCGGTTGTCAGGAAGCCAAGGGTAACAGGGAGAGAAGGCTGAGGTCTGCAAAACTACTCTACAAGAACTGGACTGAACATCAGTGGCAGCAGGTCTGATGGAGTGATGAATCCAGCTGTAAAATCTTTGGTTCAAATCAAAATCATCACGTACGGAGCAGTTCAGGAGAGAGGTACAGCAGTGAGAGCCTGCAGCCATCTGTAAAACACGGTGGAGGCTCCGTCATGGTTTGGGGCTGAATCTCAGCCAGTGATGGCCTTATGAACACAGAAAAGTGCCATCAGATTTTGATCTTCTGTGCATTAGCATCTGGAAGGCCTCCGATTATCAACAGCATCATTTTCCAGCATTACACTGATCCCAAACACACTGTTGATGCAGTAAAACCATCCCTGGGTAGAAAATCACACAGTGGATCACTATCAGTCATGAACTGGCCTCCTCAGAGCCTGGACCTCAGCATTACTGAAGCAGTGTGGGATCATCCTGTCAGACAACAGAACATGAATGTCCTTCAGGAAGCCTGGAGAACTGTTCCTGAAGGCTGCTCAAAGAAAGTACAGGAAGCAGCCTCAGAGAGTTCAGGCTGTGCTGGAGAACAAAGGTGGTCACACCAAATATTGGCTTTCAAGTTTATTAGAATCGTACCTTATGTACTGTATTTCCATGTATATTTTCAATGTCTTTAAATTGCTCCATGTAAAGAAGGTCCTCGTTGCATGTTTTAGGGTGGAATATGCACAAGTGGTTTTAGCAGACAAGTAAAGGAATGCAGCCATATTAAAGGTTTAATATGTTTTTATAGATTCCCGTTAGCAGTCTCCCAGCTGGTACTGGTGAAGGGCTGCCTCGGAATAAATGTTGTTTTACTTTGGCAGGTTGGTAAATCAACAGGAACTACAGCGTAACCTTTATAGAATGTTTTAATGGTTGGCATTTATTGATATTTCTTAAAAAGGTAAACATTTAAATTGTGAGATGCTTACCTTTGGTGTTCCAGCCAAAAGAGTCCCCAGGTCCCTGAGAGCCTTTTAAAGGTTCTTAGCTAAGTTGTGTGTTTAGTTTGTTAGTGTAGTTTTTGTGTACCCCAGAGAATGGTTAGGCTCAAGTGGTGAAATAGCAGCAGTCTATAAAAGGCTGCCAGTTAAGATCAGACTGTTGTTGGAACCCTGCCTGCCATTGTGTTGTACTGTTTGTTTTATTTTGATGTTTTTGTGTTATGATAAATGTTGGTGAATAAAACACCTGTGGGTCAGCACGTCACCTCTGCTTCAAGCCTCCTGTTTGTAATTCAGCCGCTACGGTCATCCTAACACTCCATATATAAAAGCCCAGCTGAGACATGGCCACTCTGCTATAAACCTACACTAAAGGACTCACGGGAGCCTCTGTAGGTGTTTGAGAATGATCACATTTCAGAGATGCCATCTGTCACCAGCTGTTTCCTACCTTAATCAACAGCACATCCACAGTGGGCTCTCCTTTGGCACAGAAGCTGTACCTCCGCCTGTGTCTCTCATACATGCTGCCAGTTTCACCAGCTGACACTCCAGGTCTTGCACACACGCTGACAGCGAGACATTCTGCAGGCAAAAGCTCAGCTGTCGCCCCACTCTGTACGGTCTCTCCCGACTCCAAATCTGCTGGAGCAGCAGTGATGCAAACAGCTGAGGGAGGAGTCCAGAGGAAAGAAAAGCTCCGACTGGTAGTCGCTACAGTTGCGGGCAGCGGATTTACTTGCCATGAAAAGAGAAAACTTTCAAATCAAAGAAAACAATTAGTATATCCAATTAACTGTAGAAGAAGATGCTAATCCCATCCACTTAAACTGTGGTATCAACGGCACACAGCTAACCTAGATCAGGGATTAAGTCACAGCATTACGAAAAGGTCCCGCCTGTCCACAGAGTGATCCACTAAAGTCTGTCGATGATCCTTGCTGCTGCAGTTCGCTTTGGAAAGGGAGTCTTCCTGCACACATCTGTTTATAACACCACCCGCCTCTCCATCCCTCCTATCCACACTCCTCCTCCTCTCTCTAACTCCCCACTGTCAGTCACTCGCTCTCCACTCCCTCCGTCACAGGAGCCATGGAAGAGCAGCAGAAGTGGCTGAGTAGTTACTCTGCCCCTGTGCTGCCAGAGGACAAAAACATTATGGAGGTGTTACAATGAGGTTATACAACCCACATGTCTAATCACAGCAACATTAGGATGAAGTAAACGTGCAGTGTATTCACTAAAAACAGAAGACCTGTTGATCTGCTGTCTATCGGGTAATGACTGTGGATGTGATGGAACCTGCTGCTGCACACTTCACTCTGCCTCCTCACACCACCTCTGTCATTTTGAGGTCATGGGGGTGGGGGGGTGGAGTCTATCCCAGCTGTCAATGGGTGAGCGGTGGAGTACACCCTGGACAGGCTGCCAATCTGTTGCAAGGCTAACACAGAGAGGCAGACAACCACTCACATCTACTGGCAATTTAGGATCACCAGTTGCGGGAGAAATCCAACACAGGCATAGACGGAACATACAGATCCCAAACAGCTGACCAAGGGCTCCGAAATCAGCACCGACATGCAGTTCTCTCACTCAAAGTTCATTCATGTTGCCATGTACAGTACAGTGGATCAGTTGTGTGTGTGTGTGTGCGAGTTGCTGGTGGTGGCAGATGATGTCATTCTTAATAAAGTATAAAATAATATTACCCACTCACTGGAACACAGAACTAACTTATAGTCAATAAGTGGAAACAATCGGCCCACCTGTAAACAATCAGCCGCACACAAACACAGCAGCAACCACGGTAACAGCTGAACACTACCCAGCTGTGACGCAGCCAGAGACGCTCACATCTGGAACTGTTTATAGCGACTCGAACCACACGGGCAACAAAGAATGCATGAAAATCACTGAGTTGCTACAGACACACATCCTGCAGCAGCAACAGCACAAAGACAACGTGGGTTTCAGAGCTGCTGCATGAACAGCTTCAAGCCTCCCCAGGACAGACATGCTCAGCAATAAATGCACACATTCGAACTCCACTGTACGCAGATCAACCAGTGAGAGTGATGAAGAGCACAAACTTGTGTCCTCTGGCTGCTGAGACCTCTCCCATCGGGACAGAAATGTGTCATGATCGGATGAAGGTCACAGAAGAGGATCCTTTTTTCCCTCTAACTTGTCACCTACATGTATGTGCAATAAGAGCATATCGGACCAGATCAGGTGAAACTGTGTCAGCTCCACCTTATGCTGAGCTGGCTCGATTCATCACAAACAGAAACTACCTCAAATGTGGAAACAGTGGAACCTTTAGAAACTTTAGAAACGTGCCTCGACACCGTTTCAAAGTTTCCTCCTTGGTTTTTTTGGGCAAATACAGATGATATAAATTAAACACCTGAACCAAAGGGAAGGATTGCAATTGTTTCTTCCAGACTACAAACATTAGCTTGCTCAACTCAACATTTCTCTACAATGCAACAAAGTTTTAATGAAAGATCCTTCGGATCCTCTGGCGTCTCCTGCACTTTTCTGTGTATCGTACCTCCCTCTTCCTTCCCTCACTGAATTTGGCATTACACTACATGCACCCAAGGTCCAGGTCTCAAGGTTCCCATGCCTCCCACTGTGACCTGCAGCTCTAGGACACCAAATACTGCGTCATTAGGAGTCATTAGAAAAGGATTTATATGGTGTCAGAGGTGACCTTGGCCTGCTCTGATCTAACCCCAAAATCATGGAGAGCAAAACTAACTGATGTTCATACGCACTGAAGGAAGGAGTGAGTAGGTGGCATCATGGGATCTGAGTGTGGCACTGAGCTGGCAACTGCAGCCTCAGAAGAGGCAACGACTGTTTTTGCCTCGGCCGCCCAGCCTGTGTCCTGCCTCACCTGCTCTGTGACAGACTGCAAAAACTAAAGAGGGGCTGACGCTTTAAGCACTCCCCGAAACGTTTCGGTAGTTCACTACTGGAAGAGCCTACAACCATCACATCATATGGTAAATGGACTGGTGCTTATGTAGCACTTTTCTACTCTGAGCACTCAATGTGCTTTTTACTACAAGCCTCTTTCACCCAATCACGCACATTCATGTAAGTGTTTTTTCCTGTACCTAAGCACCCGGCCTAACATTCGCACACACACTCACACTCTGATGGATACACTGGAGGCAACTCGGGGATCAGCATCTTGCTCAAGGAAACTTCGACATGCAGACTGGAGTAGCCAGGGATTGAACCGCTGACCTTCTAATTGGCGGACAACCCGGCCTGCCTCCTGAGCCACAGCTGCCCCAGCCACTTCACAAAACACTGACCGGTTCAGTGTGTGCAGGTGAGACAGTAGGCAAAGCTTCCTGTCGTCACCCTGCACACAGCATCACTACGAGTCAGTCTCCTGAACAGAAGCTCACCTGCAGAGCGTGTGCGCCGTCCCCGTCTCTCTCCTCCTCCTCTGCCGCTTCTGCAGACAACACAAGTCATCGTCAAGTTAGTTTTAATGCTCACCAGGTGTCAACGCATCAGTCAGCTACTCTATAATCCACAAGAACGCAAACACAAACAGAGCCTGGCTAACACAGCAGGACGGTGACTGTAATCAAAGATGAAAGCAACAACATGGTTTGGTGGGAAGAAAAACAGCCAGTCACATTAACCCAAAATCTTCCGATGACAAGGAAGTGAGCCTTTGACCAGGAGGCTAACAGCAAATGAAGCCTTGAAGGAGTTTTTGTGAATGTATTTTGTGTCTTGATTAGCAGGACTGGCCTGCTGCTTCACTGAGGTCTTTCTAAGTTAAGTGGAATAATATCCTGGTGCACTTCCGGCCCTTTGATCAGTGGATAAGAATCTGGGGTTGGTCTTATTGTGTTTAACATACACACACTGACTGATATTAAATTGTGGATCTTTATTGTTAAATACTTAAGGTTATTGTATTTGTGTGAGTATGAAACTTGTTAGCAGCGTTATGATGGCTCTTTGTGTCTGTCCCTGTGGAGCTCTGACAGTGAGTTTGGGAATACAGCACGGTGTGTTTACGAACCATCGGTTTGAGAGGTGGCCATCGTTCCAGCTGGGGACAAAATGTTTTTGAAAAAAATTTGAAAAACGTTGACATCTGGCTGAAAACATGAAAAGCTTATGAACTTCGAGCGTGCATGCTAGCAAACGTTGTGTGTGTGATATTTCTTCTTCTTTCAGCTGCTCCCTTTAGGGGGCGCCACAGCGGATCTTCTGCCTCCATCTCACCCTATCCCAGCATCCTCCTCAGTCACACCAACCCTCTGCAAACCCTCCTTCCGTGAATCTTCTCTGAGGTCTTCCTCTTTTTCTTCTGCCTGGCAGCTTCATCTTCATCATCATCATCCTTTGTATAATATATCCACTATCCCTCCGATGCACTCATCCCTAATCTTGTCCATTGCTCCACCTCCTTTGTGTAATATATAAATTATGTATAAAAGAGCTCAGCCGCCTCGGCTCAAAGTGGTCTACCTTCAGCCAGCTTTATGACAGCTATGAAGCAGCCACAAGTGGGTATATGTAGCTAAAAATACCATACTGAGAGAAAATAGCTTGGTTTACTGTTTGATTAAGCATATGCATTCAACTCAGCCACTGCATTTGGAGCAGAAACGTCTCCCCGACCCAGAGTGGTCACACCACCCCTCTTCAGGCTGAGAACCATGGCCTCAGAATTGCAGATCCTCAGGTCTGGAAACTCCCATTTTCGGACTTCATATAAATGACTGTAAAATATGAGGGAAGCTTATGACGTATTTGTTGATGACGTTCATGGTTTCTTTGTCTGAGATTTTAATGTGAAAAAACGAGAGACAAAGCTCAAAAGACGAAGTAAAAACATGACCTTTAGGTCATTATGTAAAAGATTGTGTCTAAATCTCAGAGGTCAGTGGATCGGTGGACTGGAGCAGGACAGACATGCTGAGACAGCCGTGCATCCGTCACACACTTATTCCTATTTCATATGCTTCAGATGAAAAACACTGACACACATCAGCTCGCACCTCATCTACAACTTCACTTCTTAGACACACAGCAGGACTGCGATCAGTACTGTGACCGCAGCATGTGGTTCCTGAGGTGCAGAAGCTGAAACTCGCCTGTCATGTGAGCTGTAGTTAGATGAGGACTGTGTTAGCAATAGCTTCCCCTTTTTCACTGTTAGTCAGTGGGATCAGAGAAGTCAGGATAAAAATAATTAGAGAGAGCAAAATAGCAAGCTTCTGACCCAGGCGGGAAAACACAGGAAGACTGTGCATGCAGAAAGCTGCTTTAGTTCATTTCCTGCAAGCCAAACGGCGGCTTCTGGCTTTGCTCTAAAAACAGATTCAGTCTGCTGACTGAATTTTCTTTTTCACCTGATCTTTAGCTCGCTGGTGTAATTCTGACACAACATTTCACACTGATGACAGACAGCCCCGCCCAACCAACACTTCAAACCTGGCTTTCAAAGATTATTACTGAATAAAGCCCCCCCCCTCCTGGTCCTTTGTTAGTTACTGTTCAATAATCGGGGTGCACTTTTTGATCCCAAACTCTCTCTTTTATCACCGTGCTGGTGCAAAATTACTTTTCATGCCAGTCAGACGCTGTTATCTTTGGCATCTTCAGCTAAAGAAATGGGAACAAAGGATGTGCTTTTGCAGCAGGCTGCTAGTAACAAAGTACCTAAAGATACACTTTAAAATGGGCTCTTTCCAAGTCTTCTGTTATGTGTGTTATGTGCCTTTTTATGCTTGAATGATTCATAGTTCAGTGTGAAGTGGATTGATAAATAAAAATCAAATAAAATCAACATTCCTTTGAAAATCGTCAGGAAAATGAGTGAAAAAGCAGCCAATGACCAAATCATTTTATGAAACCCCTTCAAGAGAACTGTTGCTCAAGACCACTTTGAAAATTACAAGAAAGTCTGGCTACTTGGAAGGAAAATATGAAAAAAGGGGGGTGACCCAAGACTTTTGCTCAGTGCTGCATACCGGAATTGATCTGCTGCAGGAATCAGCGCACAGTCCGAGATCCTCCGACTGTTCCCTCCTGCATCCCTGTGTCGAAACGCAGAACCCACTGATGTACCTTCATATGTGAGCATTTAAAATGTATTTACTTATTGATAATTATTGGAGACTGAAGGAGGGATATCAGGTGGCAGCGGCGCAGTGGGTAGGTGCTCAACTCGCAACCAGAGGGTCGCTGGCCCTGTCTGAGTGCGTGAGGGCAAGACACTTAACCCACGATTGCCTAAGTGTGAATGGTTGGTGTTTGGTGGTGGTCGGAGGGGCCGTAGGCGTGAATGTGGCAGCCACGCCCCCGTCAGACTGCCCCAGGCCAGCTGTTACTTTAGTATCTTACCACCACCAAGCATGATTGAGGTGTGAATGAATAGTCTTTGGAATTGTAACGCGTCTTTGAGTACCTTGAAAAACGCTATATAAGTCTAATGCATTTTTATTATTTAGTTTTACTTGAAATAAAGCAGCTCTGAAGAAGTTTTTAAGTTATGAATTTGACTTACTTACAGTTCAAAAGCACATAAATCAAGAGGAAATCCTCTAAAAATTCCTCCAGTGGTTGAAATTCTGCAGTAAAACAGACGTTCTTCCTACGATGGAAATGACGGCCAAATTGGAAAATTTGGAACCTTTGAAAATTGAAGTGGCTAATGGGATTTGTCACATTAATGGCTCCAGAGGGACCAATACACAGATTTTGGTGCTTGCATCCACTTTTGTTAGATCGCTTCAGTGATCTGCTGCACTCCCCCTCACACTAAGACTAAAGGCAAAGTGTTTGCTGTTAGGCTGATGAGGAACGTCAGGGTCACTGAACAGGACTGTTCCTAATAATGTGAGCAATGTGCTCATTATAGGACTATTGCTCCTGAAAATATAAGATGTATTTCTTCAAAAGTAATGCAGACATTGAATCATTTTCTGCTCTGAATATGACTGCACCTTTGCCTGTGGTTGGGACAGGATGAGGGCTCAGGTTAGAGGTGAAACCACACACACACACACACACACACACACACACACACACACACACCTGCATTGCTTGGCCCTGTTAGGAATGGAGGGTCAGTGTGCCGGTTGCAGTGCCCTGACACGGACTGATGTGTTTCCACTCCTACTTCAGGCAGAAACAGGGAGAAAACTCTGGAGGAGTTTTTATAATATCGGGTGGGACTCCCCGTGTCTCAGACAGGGTGCAGCTAACACTGTGGCAGCTCTGTCCTGCTACAGTAACACGTCCTGTAAAAAAAAAAATAAGTATACCATGGACACACACACTTCAGAATAAATAAGAAAAAAAAGTGTTAATGAGATATTTTCCCATAATTGGTCTGGTTTGTGGAGAGGTTTGTGGGGAGAGGAGGATAAATTGTGGTGAGCAGGGAAGTGAAAAGGACAGGAAATAAAAGCTCGACAGCAGGA
>JAMQGT020010195.1:0-62491 GCA_024447675.2 Pterophyllum scalare | reverse complement strand
TTGATTGTCAATCAGTGTTGCTTCCTAAGTGGACAGTTTGATTTCACAGAAGTTTGATTTACTTGGAGTTATATTGTGTTGTTTAAGTGTTCCCTTTATTTCTTTGAGCAGTGTAGCTTGCGTCTGTGTGTGTTGAGAAGTAAAATGCCCCCCCCCCGCCCTTAGCACCTGCAGAAAAGTATTTCTGGAGCCGCCACTGTTTGAGGAATTGTGTCATAATTTCTCCTAGCCAAATTATAGTGCACGAGGTAAATACATACACTTGGAAAATTGAGAAATTTAGGTGTGTCATATAATAGATTCTAAAAGTGTAAAATATTTATTACTGTTGGAAGAAATGTGAAAAATGTAAGCCCGTTCTTAATGGTTGACGATGCAGAGTGAATACAAAGAAAGTTAATTAAATACATAGTAAAAGCATTACAATGTATTTCTAATACGATTAACCCAAAATCTCCTGAATCCTTTTAGAATAGTAAATACTTTAATAAATAAATAAATAAATAGAGTAACCCTCCCAGTGTTGGACCCAAAGTTACGCCCTTGGCGTAAGGCAGGAGTTTAATAGCAGTGTGGTGGTAGTGAGTGAAGGGGACGTAAATGGGCTTGGGTCATGGCTGGCGGGGAGTTTCCAGGGTTCAGTGGCAGGGCTGAGTGCGGAGTGGGTTTGATCCGTGGGGCTGGCAGGCGGAGGCTGGAGAGGGGGCGGCCGAGAATGCTGGGTCCATGGCGAGGCTGAGTTGGTCTGTGATTCCAAAGATATGATTTAGCGAAAAGGAGTAAACTGGTGAAGCAGGACAGGACAAGATTACAGGCAGGCAAACAAGATTAGTACATGAAAGACTAGTTTGCTAGATTATCAACATGAAGGTTGTACAATCTGGCGGTGAGTCTGTGTCTTAGCCACTCCTAAATACTCCAGGCCTTGACTGATAACCAGCCACAAGTGTGCACCTTGGCCACAGCCACGAAGGTGGGAACACAACTGCCTGCCCACCGGACCACCTGGAAATAACGATACACACCCACATACCACACAGACCGTCCCAACCCATGACAGCCCTCTTGCATATGTGCAGTATCTCAAGTTCAAGAACATCATTTCTCAGAGTGGTGCTGAAAAAATAGTTCATGCACTTATTACTTCTAGGCTGTAATATTGCAATTCATTATTGTCAGGCTGTCCTGAAAGCTCCCTGAAAAGCCTTCAGCTGATCCAAAATGGTGCAGCATGACTACTTCCATGGACTAGAAAGAGAGAGCATATTTCTCCCATACTGGCTACCTCTTAAATCTAGAATTTAATTTAAAATCACATCTTAAAGACCTCATAGTACCATATCATCCCAATAGAGCACTTTGCTATCAGACTGCTGGCTTACTTGTGGTTCCTAGGACATATGGAATTAGAATGGGAGACAGAACCTTCAGCTTTCAGGCCCCTCTTCTGTGGAACCACCTCCCAGTTTGGATTTGGAAGACAGCCACCCTCTCTATTTTTAAGATTAGGCTTAAAACTTTCCTTTTTGATGATGCTTATAGTTAGGGCTGGATCAGGTGAACCTGAGTTATGCTGCAATAGGCCTAGGTTGCTGCAGGGGCTTCCCATGATGCACTGAATATTTCTTCTTCATTAACCTCTTTTCATTCTCTCTGTTTATACACCACTCTCTTCCATAGAGTGTCTTTAGTCTTGGCTCCCTCCCTGGCACTATATATATATAAAAGTGAATTGAACTGAAGTTCTGTTATTTTTTTCATTTTTTTCTCTGTGGTGCCAAAAGGCAAATTCTGACATTTCCCACAAATGGACTTCTCTTCCCTGGGTGGTTCCTTTAATGTGTAAATGACAGGCTCATTAATTAGCTAGTTAGTCTTGAAAGAATGGTGAAATAGCCGTGGAGGTAAGCGTGCCCACGGGAGGAATATTTTGTTCCACTGGAAGCTAGATATGATGGCTTATTACAAACACTGAAATTCTTATCCAGTCAAGTTTTCAGCCATTAATAATTAACAGGAAGAATATTTACTGTACATGTGATGTTAGATACATCCATGGGTGGATGCAGTTAACATTTGAGGATGTCAGTGTGAGATGAATTACAACATGTGGGCAAGTTAGGCCAGTCAGTTACCAGTTCAAGAGGTGTCACGTTCTGCTTCCACTTTTTACAGAGGAGATGGTACGTATTTCTCATAGACAGTCATAATCATATAAATATAATGCAATAAAACATCACTTTTTTAATATATTTGAGCTTACTTTAATCACAGCACATCACGACCTGGAGGGAGCTATTGCTTTTACAACACAGTTATTAAGTGTGAAATTATGAAATATCAAAGTCAAAGACACATTCCAGTTTAAACTTATTTATTTTGTTCAAAGTGTTCAGAAAGTGTAGTTCAGTCCTCCTAACTGCATGCAAATATTGCATTGTGGTTGGTATTTAGCGTACATAATTTATTCTACTTTCACTGTTTAAAATCACTGATTGATTTTTACGTTTATTGTGCGACCACCAATAAGATTAAATACCAGGAGTTTTATTAGATTCTCAAGCAAGCAAGCTAATATCATCCCTCTAGCTGTACTTAGCTTTGCTGCAGGAAACTGGTTGTTTTACAAAGTTGCCAATGACATGATTGATATGAAGACTGCTATAACATGAGGTAGAGGTAACTAGATCTGATTGATAAAGAAATATACTGGGGACTGTAGACCTTCTTTGATACTGTAGGACTGAATGGGTCACTCTTGAGATGTCCAGAGCACTGATTTGAGCAAATGAAGAGTGAAATGGATGCAAGGCTGCAGGTCTGATGAAGCCGAGGCAGATATGGATGATATGGATAGTTGTACTTTTACAATAATTAATCTATTAAAATGTACTTCTTCTTTCTTATTCAAGTGTGTGGTGAATTTTGAAATGTTGGCATTGAGCTCTTTAAATAATAAGTTATTTATTTTAGCGTAAGTAATACCACATTATCTTTCCATAATGTTCTAGAATAATTTAATTATTTAGATGCATTAGGTATTGTGTGGTTTGTTGTACCCCTTGTTCATTAGAGAACTCTAATATATATATATTAACTTTATGATCTGGAATGAAATAATAATTTATCTGCATTCATTTATAAAATTAATAATATTCATTTTTATTATGTCCTGATATGCAAAACCTTCATGTTGGAAAAGACTGAACTTTATTTTTACCATGACATTTTGACCTCCTGCAACTAATACCCTGCAAAATGACCTCCTAATAGTATATAAGTAATTTCTTGAAAAAGCTAAGTTTTAAATTTTCATCTAATTTTTCTAATTATAAGCAAGACTTGACAAAATAAGATTACGTTTTAGGGATTTTATTTGAAATGGTTTAGATTATTTCACTACAGATCTTTCTTTTTACATGATTTAGTTAGTTTTGAAACTAAGGTCACAAAGGCGACATGCCCGGCCAACCGTGCCCTGTTTTCCAGCTATTATATCACAACCACTGTGACAGTCAGCTTTGCATTTTATAAGCATGCAAATATGAAATCATAGCTACTTTTCTCAAGAGTTGTTTGAGAACAAGATCCAGCTAAAAGTGAGTGAATAAAATAATAACAGTTTTATTTGTAGTGCCTTAAAACAAAGGTTACAAAGTTCTTTCACAGACAAGCAAAAGCAGGAAACCCAGAAGGTAAATTAAGACGTACTGACTGTGATGTCAAAAGAAGTGAGACAAAAGTAAGGTCAGGAAGAAAAATGTTGCTTGAAATATTTTAGACACTTAAGCAAAAAGGATGAATGAAATCTCTGAAAATGATTATTCTCATCTGACATATGTCATTTGACTTTTTTGGATTAATGCTAATGTTGTTTTAGTGTCGGTTTTCATTTTCTGTGAGACAGCTGCTTGGAACACAGTGTCACTCTTTCATGTTTCTCCATTTCAAGCTCTCTATCCCTTGTACCTCCACTGTTATCCACAAACACACACAAACCTACACACCCACACGGGACTGTGTCTAATTCAGCTGCATCTGGGTCAGCCTGTGTGAACAGAGAGCAACACTTCCCAAATCTGAGACAGGCACAAACAGCCTCTCTCTTCCGTTTCCATCCATCCATTTGTTCCTGCTGTGCAATACTCCTCAATCATCCCCTCCATGGAGTGGTCACTATGCCCTCATCTTGTTTCTTCTTCCCTCCATTTTGGTGGCACTCAGCTATCATTTTGGTATGTCCCCCAGTAGCTGTAACCCTTTTGCCCTTCCTAGCATCCCAGCCTTGCAGCACCCTTACTCATTCTCACTTTCCCTGTATTATTGTCAGTCTTCTGAATCCTTTTCTCAGTCTTTGCTCAAGCACAGCTTTCCTGTTTGCTGACTTATTTATTTTTGTTCTGCCTCATTGCCTCATCGCATGTCTGCCTCATTTTGTCTCAGTGAAATAAGGTAACCTACTGTGTTTGCCCAGACGCACTTCATTCAGCCCAACCAAACTGACTTTTAATTGCAGATTATGGCTTAGACCTCACAGAGCTGATTACCAAGTGCTTCGCTAGCTTGTCACCAACCTTATCAGAAAAATAAAATAATGAGAATGGTGAATAATTTAAAACAGTGGAAGTGTATTGAGGGGATGTATCGATTTATGTGATAATTCTCAGTGGGTTTCACACTACAAGCAACACCCTTCACATTAAACACTCATTTGATGACCTGAAACTATTAGTGCAGCTTAGGATTTTTCTAACAGACAGGCTTAAATCTAAAGTAAAATTAATTGAAGTCAGCTGTATATATCAATAGAAATGCTTCTGTCTGAACTGTGTGAGAACGGCAAACATTTCAGGTACACAAAGATTAACCTCTCCCCTTTGCTGTGGCTGTTAAACATGGAAGAATTGGCCTTGGAGAGTGGCAGTGTTTTTCACTTTGCTGGAAAATACACACTACTGTCTAGTAATCTGCTGTAAAATGAAGCAAGTACAACAAGGCAGATTGTGTGTGTGTGAGAAAGACAGATGAATGAAATAGAATATGAGGAGCAAGTGGCCTGCTGGTGTTCATTAAGGACTGCAATTTATGGATTTCTTGCTCTATTTTGCTTTTTTATTGCAGCTGCTTCATTCTCTCTCTTCCTTTCTGTTCATCATCTGATGGTCATAAAGCACTTCATTATAGGAGCTGCTTTTCATGTCACTTGAGTCCAGATTTGATAGATGATGAAGAAGAAGGTACTTTCAGCCGCTCCCTTGATCACAGTCACCACAGCAGTTAGCTCTACATCTTTATTTTGGCCAGATGCCATTCCTGATGCAACTCCAACAGGATCAAATCAGGATCTTTTTCTTGTTAGCCGAACGTGTAAACCACTACACCATGAAGCAGCTCTAGTTTTGATGGCTTTCTGGGGTTTTTTTGTTGTTCTTTTTTTTTTTTTTTTGGCTGCAGGCTGAGTAGGTAATGGGACTCATCTTCTCTCTGGGTTGGATTGCTGCAAACCTATTCTCTGCTGAATGGTGTCTAAGTGTACACTTTTGTTACTCAGTCTACTATAACACTGCAGCTACAGCTGTGACTTACTTGAGCTCCACTCTGCTCTCAAACTCAACTAGGAAGATTACAATTCAAAACTGCAATGAGAAAACCAGTGAGAATTAAATTACTCTTTAATGTGAAAGCATGTGTTAGCACTCTTAATAACACCTAAGAATCAGTGCTGTTATTTTGATCTGGTGGTTTCTGCAGCACACTGAGTATCTACCTGATATGGGAAAGAATGTTACAGGGCCAGCAGGTTCAGTTCTCAGGTACTGTTTTTGAAGCAAGAAAACCTCATTAAAATTTGTATCTGTGCTAATACTTGAAGCTGTGTTTCTACCAAAACAACGCTAAATCTGTGATGGATTTTAGTTTTACGTATTACTGATTTCTTGTTTCAGCACTCTTCTCCTTGGATTAACATTGTCTCTGGAAAACAATCTAATCAAGTTTAGTCTTGGTCGGTATCTGTTTTTTCATTCCTTCACGGCTTTCTGACATTTCACCCCTATACTGTATGTATGTGAAGCTACTTAGGTAAAAACTAAAATAAAAAATAAAAAACGGGCTGAGCTGCAAGTGATAGAAGCCACTGTGGCCAGGAATGTGAGTGATTGTCTGACTAAAGGATTTAACTAGTTGGCACCAGTTATACTAGCTTGTTAAAAACATTATTAATCACCCATGTACCTCACTGGTTCACTGCTGGGTTACGACAGCCAACAGTCACTACCCAGGGATGCCACAACTACTCCTATTGTTGCTTGCTAAAAGCCTGTAGTGGTTGTTGTAAACTGTGAATTTGGTTTGATTCTATGTGGGTGAAATAAACTGATTTCATAACCACTTCCTGAATCTGCATGTGGATGTTAACCTACAAGGAAAGAAGGCTGCTGGTGCTTGTACTGCTAATGTCAGCAACACTTTAAATATTGATTTAGACTTGTTAATTAGCCTAAATTTAAATGTCCATTTCATCAGTTACTATTGTAGTATCTAGGAACACCTCTATCCTTTTCCACAGATTCTTGCCAGAGGGCTCAATGGTGACACAACAGGGCTGAAAGAGGATAATGTGCCAATGAAGATGGCAGACTGGCAGTTTAAAGTATTAGCCTCTTAAGCAGCAACTTTCTAGTGGCAAAAAGTGCATGCATCTATTGGCTCGTCTTTATAAACTGGATTAAACACAAAACCTCCCGGACTTCACTTTGTTTGCCACTGGCATTTGCCATTTTTCACAACTCACTGAGCTCAGGAGAGACTTCTGTCTGGTGCCATTTTTGTTTACTGCATTAAAATAAGTGACCTTAAAAATCATACGATTGGGAAACCAAGTACACTGAGATACCTGTAATAAGCCAAATTAGGTTCAGGTATCAGGTAATGATGTTTCATGCCACAGTTGCCTTTCCAGTTATATCCAGTCCTAATTTATCAACACATCTGTGGACCTAGTGGGTGACAGTTTAAAAAAAAACTTTTGGGATAAAACATTTGGTATGACAGTGACGTTGACAATGACAGTGGTAGTTTGATTTATATAGCACATTTTGTTACATGAAAACTCAATGTGCTTAACACAGAAAATACAAAAGATACAGAAGATAAAAATCAGAGTTCAGAATTGGCCAGGATGGCTTCTAAGATCTTTAGTGTGCATTTTCCCACCACCTCTCCCAGCGTGTCAATTCGTGCTCCAATTACAGAGCTAGCTTTCTGCACTAGTTTGTCCAGTCTCCTTACATACTTGTTTCTGATGCTGCCACGCCAATTACAACTGTGTATCATCTGCATAGGAGTGGTAGGATTATATTATGATTCTTTATGATAGTGCCAAGTAGGAGCATGTAAAGGTTAAACAGTAATGGACCAAGGACAGACCCTTTAGCAACCCCAGATTGAGTTTCTATTTGTGTAAATCTAAAACCACTAATTTCAACATGAAAACTCCCACCCTTTAGATATAACGAGATGTAATCAATAACCTGACCTATTAAACCAACTAAAACATGAAGCCTTTGAATTTGAATGTTGTGGTCAGCAGTGAGCTCAAGGAGAACTAAAACTGAAACTTATTGTGAATCACTATTGAGCTTTAGGTCATTGATAACTTTAGCAAGAGCTGTTTCTGTTTTTGGATCTGAACCCTGATTGTACTTAACGTAAAGACTGTGAGTTGAAAGGTATTCATTCAATTGTTTGTAAATAATTTTTAAAAATATTTTACTGAGGAATGAGACATTAGAAATATGTCTATAATCATTCATTACTGAGTTATTTTTCTTGAGTAATGATATGATTACAGAAAATGGTTGGAAAATGCCAGATCTGTAGAGTGCTGTTGATAATATTTACTAACTGATTTGTAAAACAGTAAGATACAGATTTGAATAGTCTGGTGCAGATAAGATCTTACCTCTAATATTAGAAGCTTTGTTTTTGAGGAAAGAAGCAAATTCATCACACTTATTTGCTGAAAGAAATTCAGTTGGTATGGTTTTGGCAAGTAATTTATCAACAGATGAAAATAAAAATGCTGAATTAGACTGGTTATTGTTAATCAGTTGTGAGATTGTCTGGCTGATTTGATTTCATTGCAATAGCAGTAAAGTACATTTTTATTGATTTCAAATTTTATTTGTAGCTTATTTTTTCTATATTTTCTCTCAGCTCTCCTGAAGATTCTTTTTGCTATCTTTACCTTTTCAGTGTTTTTCCAGGGTGGTGTTGGTGGATCACATACATGAATAGCATTGTGGTCAGTAATTTGAGAAATTGCATCAGAGAAATTATCCATCATTTCATCACATGATGACAAGAACAAAAATGTGCACTTTGAAAATTTACTAATGTATCACTTATTGATAGATCGGTTGGTATTTGTTTTGACAGACAAATAATAAACTTCTGAAAATACACAATAAGATCAGATACAGCAACATCTAGAACATTTGTGACTCAAAACTATCGTTAGTGGCTGATGTTTCAAGCAGCTGTTACTAGTATTGTGAAGCCAGCCAGTATGCCAATTTATTGTTTACTATGTTGCCATATATGTACAATAGAAGTGTTTACCTTTTAGCTCGGAATCAGGGTCATTGTGGTCAGGTTCCTCAGATCAGAGCTTGTCACATGGGGTCTGCAGGGTGTTGACAATCTGTAAAGTGTCATTGTGTGATGAATGAGATGTCAGCACTTTGTTTTTACTGTTTTGCTTTAACAGTGTTCCTTTAGCGGACCAGTGAGCTGCAGGTGTGAGTCATTCAACGCTGTTATTCTCCCATTGTATGAGTGTGTGGGTGACAGGTCCACACTTTTGCCACTGAATACCAGCATTAACCCAGCAGGAGGCCCCCAAACACACACATACACATACCTATTCACAGCACTCTGACAGACATGGATTGGCTCTGATTGGTCTCAAATGAGGACAATGGTACTGGGGTATTGCTTGTCTTTGCATCAATTACACAATGTGACTGTTACAGTAGAAATCCTTTAGTTTGCATTGTTCACTTCATAAAGGCAACCAAATCCAAAGTTCTAAAATATGTATGTCTACACTTTCTGTTATATACCCTTTCCATGTTTCATTCTGTTCATGATTTTGCTATTGAAATGTTTAAAAAGGTGGAGTTAGAGTTGTTGGCACAAAAGTTACAAAAGTAAGCAAATTATGTCTTCATGAACCCGATTATATAAAATATTGTATTCTTTTCATAGGTTACATAAAAGTGGACATAGAGCTGGATGCATTTCAAATCCAAATGAGGACTTAGTAATTGTTTAGAAATGAAGTGAGAATAATGCCACACTAGTTTCATATGTGAGTGTGAGAGGGAGAGGGAGACTGAATACCAGAGATATTGAGTGTGTAAGCTGACACTTCATGGAAAACACTGTGCTGTTTAGCTGATAATTAAGTGGCCCCTTGGCTTATTCAGCAGCATTCAAACACCATTCAAACGTCACTGTGTAATCAGACTGTGAGTGAATCCAAGTGAATGTTAGTTGAGGGTGATATAATGTATAGTCATGCTTGATCACCAGCTTGGCATATTGAGCAACTTTTTTTGAATCTATAAATTTGTAGTAATTTGATGAATTGTAAATTTGTCTAAGAGTAAGGGCCACCGTTGCTCACTGTTAGTAACTAATTTAGAAAACTGATCAATACATTGATTTATTGTGCCTTACAGAAACCTGCTTACAGCGTGATAAATACGGTAGTTAAAATGAATCAACACCCCCCGGAGTCACACTACCTTTCAGAATGCTCGAAGCACAGGTCAAGGAGGAGGAGTAGCTGCAATCTTCCACTCCAGTTTATTAATTAATCAAAGACAGAGTTTTAATTCATTTGAAAGCCTGACTCTTAGCCTTGTACACCCTAACTGGAAAATTCAAAAAGAAGTTTTATTTGTTATCATCTATTGTCTACCTGGCCCTTAGTCAGAGTTTGTCTGATTTCTCAGACTTTTTATCTGATTAATTGCTCAATTTACAGTGATGGCATAGTTGCCTTGAAAAAGTAAACTGATTTCTGATTTTTTTTTTAAAAAGTTACTTAGTTACATTACTGATTACTTAAAGACCTAAGATTACAAGTTACTTTATTAGTTACATTCAACAGCTGCCGGTGTGATGCCAAAAAGCGATCGTTTGCCAAAAAGCGATCGTTTGCCAAAAAGCGATTTTCGGTATTTGCCAGAAAACGATTGCCTGTATTTAAACTGCTGTAAATGACTTGTTGACCTATAATCTGTGAAACATATGTCAAACATATCACAAGGTAGACACTACAATCAGTTTTTGGCAGTGACTTTTATATATTTGTTAAAAACTGTCATTGATGTTAAAAATGTCTTTTTAAACAGAAATCTGGCTAAGAAGGATGCAGAAATTGCAACAAATATAACATCACACTAATATAAAGATATTTTAAGTAGCCAAAAAGCACTGGATTGATTATAATGCAGGTACAATAACACAGACTCCTAAAGATTCTTGCAAAACAGGTCATTTCTTCATTTTATAAATAAGCCCTTCATAAATCATGTTGACTGCACTCTATTTTCCAATATAAGCAAAGACATTACACATTAAAGCACATAGAAACATCGGAATCACTTTATGGCAGACGATCACCTTTCTGGTCCAGCCAAATTCTTTAACTCTCCCCCACTTACTGGTTTTGCACCAAAGTCCAGCTTTTGTTGTTTGGGTGGTGGGGGGCCTCCTGCATTAGTCACAGCTCTTTGCTTCGCACCACCTGGTGGAACTTGCTCTGTAACGTTGACTGTGCTGTGCTGCAACTCCAAATATTTCTTCAAATTTGACGTAGTGTTTTTGAAGCTAGATAGCACTTTGCATTCAGAATTCATCACAGTACATAAAAAGGTTACAAATGGTTAGAAATAATCTTCTTATGGCCTCGGACAGTGGACTCACCTCTGTGCTTGTCCTGCTAGACCTCGGTGCAGCATTCAGTACTGTTGGCCATAATATTTTATTACACAGATTAGAGCATGCCATAGATATTAAAGATACTGCACTGCAGTGATTTGAATCATATCTAATAAATTCCAATTTGTTCATGTAAATGGGGAGTCTTCACGCACTGTCACGGTTAGACTTTGTAGCAAGCAGGGTTCGACCAATGCCAGACATGAGAAGCAGAGCTTGACTCAAAACAGCTTTGATGCTGGTATCATCTCATATAATACAAAAACCTGAAATACAATAACATAACCCAACCTTGGCTGAACTAAAAACAAAATAGCAAGCCTGGGAGAAAAGGGGGGGGGCACTAGACTGGGGAACTCAGACAACAACGCAACAAAGAACATGGACAAATTGAGGGCTTAAATACACACAAGGAAATTAGGGAGAGTGGAAACAGCAGGCACAACAGGTGAACCAAATGATGATAATAACACAAAGGAAGCAAAACCAAACACAAAGCACAGGGAACATGTGACTGTCAAAATAAAACAGGAAGTGACCAAATAAGATACAAACGTGTCAAGCAGACTTGACACCACATGAGGAGTCAATACACACTGGGGAAAACAGACACAAGAGACCCCACACTATAAGGGAGGGACACTAAGGGAAAACACGGGTGGAACTAAACTTTAAAACTACGGGAAAGAAAACCTAAATACCACACACAAGGAAACAACGGGAAGGGAAACTATACACAAAAAGGGCCAAGACTTGGGAGCAAAACAGACACAAATATGTAGGACTGGTTTCTTGCATTAGCACAATATTGCTAAAATTAGAAACATCCCATCTTAGCATGATGTTGAAAAACTAGTTCATGCGTTAATTACTTCAAGGCTGGACTATTGTAATGCATGACTATCAGCTTGTCCTAAATTCTCCCTGAAAAGCCTTCAGTTGATCCAAAATGCTGTAGGGACAGTACTGACAGGGACTACAGAGAGAGAGAATATGTTAAACCCAGAATCTAATTTAAAATCCTTCTCCTTGCATACAAGGTCTTGAATAATCATGCCCATTTTATCTTAAAGACCTCATATTTTTGTCCTGTCTCTCTCTCTCTCTCTCCATTCTTTTCTCTTTCCCCTCACCCTCAACCAATCCCAGCAAATGGCTGCCCTTCCATGAGATGTGTTCTGCTGGAGATTTCTTCCTGCTTAATGGGAGTTTTTCCTTCCCAATGTTACCAAGCAAGTGTTTGCAGTAGGGGTCATCTGATTGTTGGGATTTCTTTCTAATGTTGTAGGGTCTTTACCTTACATATAAAGAACCTTGAGGTGACTGTTGTTGTGAATTGGAGTTATATGAATTGAATTGAATTGAATTGATCACCCCCAGGAACGGTTTTCACATGTTCAGAATCAAATCACATGGACACATACAAAACCACATTATGTCCACTTATGATGGATGAGCAAATCTAACCAAGGGCCAGTGAGTCTGTCTTTGGGCCCTGCAAGCTATTAGATCTAGCTGTGATTAAACATTAGGAGCTATTTTCTATCTCTCACTTTTTGTTGCTCTCGCTCTAATCTTCCTCTCACTCATCAGTGCTCCCTTGCTCCCCAAATACGCCCTGGCTAATTCATCACCCAGCTCAAAGCCTTTTTTAGCACTCGCCGTGTGCACTCTGGGATCCTCGCTTGGCTCAGAGAGACAGATGAAAGGGGAAGAGTTGAAGAGAGGGGTCCATCCCAGAGGATGAGTGTGACCATTGTAAAAAATTCTCTAGATCTACTCTTGTCTCCTTTCTTTCACTTCCTTTGTTATTCCTTGTATCCTTGCTTCATGTCCTCTTTCTGTCCTCTTTCTCTTCTCTAGTCTCTTGTTCCTCCTATTAGGATCATTGTTTGACAGTGTGGTCATAATTACTGTTGACACACAGCTCAGTTCAAGACCATTGCTGTGAGATTTCCTGCAGCTTTGGGGATTAGATTTAATGCTCTGAAATACTGTCTATGCAAAACAGTAAACTCTTTTTTGCTGTTTTGCATAGATAGACTCAAACCTGCAACACTGGAAAACAGTGTTTTCTTTAGAAGTCCATATATGCAGAGCCACTATAAAGAAGCCTCTTGGATGAGAGGTGAGACATCTTCACAAACCAAAAATAAGCCCGACTGCCTTCATTTCAAGTGTTTAAGACTGCTATGACCTAAATGATTGAGGACATACACAGACATACCTGAACTTGCTGCCGTTCCACCTCTCTTTTATGCAGTAGTTCCAGCACCTTAAGCATTTACGTTAGAAAAATATCTATTATCACATTCTCACAATTTCTAACTTACCACAGTGTCAGTTTTTTTTGACTGTGTCAAGAATAAGACGTACAATACTATTTCTATTTCTATTTAGTTCAGGTATGCTAAATTCATTATTTGACTATTTCATTTATTGAGGAGTCAATGTCCAACATCAGATGAAGGGAACATGCGTGTTTGTGTTCTGTAAGTAACTGGAAGTAAGTTACAATGGTAGGCATACTTTGAGTATGCTTAGAGTATCACATATACAGGGGTTGGACAATTAAACTGAAACACCTGGTTTTAGACCACAATAATTTATTAGTATGTTGTAGGGTCTCCTTTTGCGGCCAATGCAGCATCAATTTGTCTTGGGAATGACATATACAAGTCCTGCACAGTGGTCAGAGGGATTTTAAACCATTCTTCTTGCAGGATAGTGGCCAGGTCACGACGTGATACTGGTGGAGGAAAACTTTTCTTGACTCGCTCCTCCAAAACACCCCAAAGTGGCTCAATAATATTTAGATCTGGTGACTGTGCAGGCCATGGGAGATGTTGAACTTCACTTTCATGTTCATCAAACCAATCTTTCACCAGTCTTGCTGTGTGTTTTGGTGCATTGTCATCCTGATACACGGCACCGCCTTCAGGATACAATGTTTGAACCATTGGATGCACATGGTCCTCCAGAATGGTTCGGTAGTCCTTGGCAGTGACGCGCCCATCTAGCACAAGTATTGGGCCAAGGGAATGCCATGATATGGCAGCCCAAACCATCACTGATCCACCCCCATGCTTCACTCTGGGCATGCAACAGTCTGGGTGGTACGCTTCTTTGGGGCTTCTCCACACCGTAACTCTCCCAGATGTGGGGAAAACAGTAAAGGTGGACTCATCAGAGAACAATATATGTTTCACGTTGTCCACACGTTGCGCTCCTTGTACCATCAAAACCGATGTTTGGCATTAGCACGAGTGACCAAAGGTTTGGCTATAGCAGCCCAGCTGTGTATATTGACCCTGTGGAGCTCCCGACGGACAGTTTTGGTGGAAACAGGAGAGTTGAGGTGCACATTTAATTCTGCCGTGATTTGGGCAGCTGTGGTTTTATGTTTTTTGGATACAATCCGGGTTAGCACCCGAACATCTCCTTCAGACAGCTTCCTCTTGCATCCACAGTTAATCCTGTTGGATGTGGTTCGTCCTTCTTGGTGGTATGCTACATTACCCTGGAAACCGTGGCTCTTGATACATCACAAAGACTTGCTGTCTTGGTCACAGATGTGCCAGGAAGACGTGCACCAACAATTTGTCCTCTTTTGAACTCTGGTATGTCACCCATAATGTTGTGTGCATTGCAATATTTTGAGCAAAACTGTGCTCTTACCCTGCTAATTGAACCTTCACACTCTGCTCTTACTGGTGCAATGTGCAATTAATGAAGATTGGCCACCAGGCTGGTCCAATTTAGCCATGAAACCTCCCACACTAAAATGACAGGTGTTTCAGTTTCATTGTCCAACCCCTGTACATACATTTTGGAGGCGAAATAGGAAATTTTTGGTCCTTAACGACTGCTGCAGTTTACATCAACTTCTTGAAGTCTTAATCCATCCAGATTTGAACACAGTATAATTTATTATTATCAGTGACCACTGGAATTAATCATATGTTATAACTCCAGAACTACACTCCCCTTCAAAAGTACTGGAACAGTGAAGCCAGTCCCTTTATTTTTAGCCTGAAAAATTTGGTTTTGATGTAAAAAAAAGTCAATATGTGACAAAAGATCAAGATCTCAACTTTTATTTCCAGGTGTTTACATCTGAATCTGATACACAGTTCAGAAGGTAGCACCTTTTGTCTGAATCCACCCGTTTTTCTTATGAGCAAAAGTATTGGAACAGATAAACTTAAAATAGATTTAAGTGAATAAGACTTAATATTTAGTTGCAATAATGCCATCCAGTCTGTGGCCCACTGGCATCACAAGATTTTTTTACTTCTTTTTTTGTGCTTCTTTTCCAGGCTTTTTTAAAAAATTGATAGACAAAATATTTCTGTAGACTTCTGAGGTCGTTGTACTGCTGCCAACATGCATGACATCATCAATGAAGATTTATTAGCCCATCCCAGAGGAACCCATGCAAGCCCAAGCCATGACATTACCTCCACTGTGTTTCACAGATGAGCTCATATATGTTTGGGATCATAAGCAGATCCTTTTTTTCTCCAAATTTTAGTCTTTCGATCACATTGGTAAAGGATCTTCTTTGTCTCATCAATCCATAAAACATTGTCCCAGAATTTCTTAGGCTTGTCTCTGTATTTCTCGGCAAATTCCACACTGGCCTTCCTGTTCTTCTTGCTAATTAGTGGTTTGCATCTTCTGGTGAAGCTTCTGTACTTTTGTTTGTGAAGTCTTCTGTGAATTTGTAATATTATAAACCAATTGGTGACAAGAAAATAAAGGGATTTTCAAATGTATGTAGGGTAGTGATATTGGAAAACTCCCAAGAAGGTGTTTAGTGTACAGAAAAGTGGACAGTGGACAGAAAAAAACAGGACAAGGAGAGTTGGTGGGTGAATGAGGAAGTACAAGAAAGTATTCAAAGGAAGATAGTCAGGGAGATGAAGAAAGTAGTCAGGAGTACTGGGAAGCTAGGTGTACAGCAAAGAGAGAGGTGGCAAAGAAAAAGGCTTATAGTGAGTTGTATGTGAGGCTGGGCACCAACAAAGGAGGAAAGGACTTGTATTGATTGGCTTGGCAGAGACCAAACTGGAAGGGATGTGCAGCAGGTTAGGGTGGTTATGGATAGAGATGGAAATGTATTAATGCGTGAAGTGAGTGTGTTGAGAAGATGGAAATAGTACTTTGAGCAGCTGATGAATGAAGAAAAAGAGAGAGACAGGAGGACAGATGGAGGAAAATTAGTAAATCAGGAAGTGCAGAGGATTTGTAAGAAGGAAGTGAGGGTAGCTATGAAGAGTGGAAAGGCAGTTTTTCCAGATTGCATACCTGTGGAAGTACAGCAGTGTTCATGAGAGGGCAATGGCAGGCAGAGGATAAGTAAAAAGGAAGTGAGGGCAGCTATGGAAAGAAGGAAAAGTGGAAAGACAGTTTGGACATGTGCAGAGGAGGGAGAGTGGATATGTTGACTGTGGAGCTGCTAGGCAGGAGGAAAATATGAAGAACACAGAGAAGATTCATGGATGTAGTGAAGGAGGACATGCAGAGGGTTCATGTGAAAGGGGAGGAGGCAAAGGATAGGGTGAGATGGAGGCAGCTGATCTGCTGTGGCAACCCCTAAAGAGACTAGCTAAAAGAAGAAGGGTAGCAATATTATACTTTGGAACTTTATTTACAAAAAGGGTTAGAGAATAAAATGTTTGTTTATCAGTCTGAAACACAAAGTTACACCACAACCAGAACAGAAAAGAAAACACAGTTTTTAAGAAGGGTGTCTGGAATGGAAAGAGCGTTTGGAATTCAAGATTGAAAATAAGCTCAGATAATTATTGGATACACCTTTTACTCATAATCAACAACAACTGCACTGTTGTCATTGTGTACTTTTCATATAGTTTTCAAAATGATGTTCCACTACTATAGAGCGGCAGTTATATAGAGAGAAGTAATAGGCCTCAAAAGTCCTTTGATTGATGAGCTTGTTAAAGACCTGCCATACCTCTCAGCTGCTCTCTGTATTCTGTCTTTCTATACAGAGGAGTCTGTCCCCATACATGCTAGGTTTCCAGAAAGCCTCTTAGTCTGATAGTATTATTCTATGAAATGTCAGATGCTGTAGGTTAAAGCCAATATAACGTACCCTTATGTTGTAATTTAATATTGTTTCAAACACTTGAATAGAAATTCTATGAAAAAAACCTGATATATTGTTTCAAAGACAGACATTAAAAAATGGAACACACACAGTGCTGTAAAACAAGCAGAAATGATGAAATCTAACTACCTGAGTGTGACACAATAAGGCTGCTCTTCACTGAAAGACCAGCTGCTCTTTGAGTCAGGATGGTGGTTAGTTGCACCATTATATGCTGTAGAAATTAAAAGTTTTTAAAAGTTGTTCTTTAAAAGCCATTATCAGTGATAACAATAAGGTGGCTATGCTCATGTGATGCAGTTAATATTTATGTTTGTTATCATCTAATGATTCTTTTTTGTGTGTAATTTTACTCCTGTACACAACCAAAGTGGATTTAAAAACAAACATCAAGCTTTTTTTTTTTACACATAAGCTCTCATTTTTCAGAGGCTCAAAAGTAATTGGACAAACTAAAATAATTTTAAATGATTATTATTTTCAGTGCTTGAATAAATATTTTGCAAGTTTAGAGCTTGTGGACATCACCAATTCCTATTTCCTTTGTTGAGATGCTCTGTCAGGCTTTTACTGCAGCCACCTTTAGTTTAGTTGTTGCTTGTTTGTGTCTCTGTCTTTGTTTTGCCTTCAGTAATGCAATAATCACAGTGCAGTGGAGTAAACTTCAGAATTCAGCTTTTTAAATTTTTTTTTATCAAAGTCTAATCTGGCCTTCCTGTTCTTGAGTGTAGCCACTGGTTTTATATATATATATGTGTATATATATATATATATATATATATATATATATATATATATATATATATATATATATATATATATATATATATATATATATATATATATAATTTTTTTTAACCTGAATTATATGATTAAAATAACCGACGTTAAATTAATTCTGAAGGAAACTTGTTGGTACCATATGTCATAGCAGTCCCCATTTATAGAAATGGTTTCTTTAGGCCCTTTTTTAGTTGTGTTAGATGCACACTTGAATCTTCATCTATGATCTTGATGTAATAATGTATGATGTAAATAATTATTCCTCCAGAAGATTAAAAAAAAGTAACATTTATTATTTATTTTCTTCTTGGAAACTTAAAACCTGCTATCCGCCTACTATCGGAAACCTATGACCTTCTCTAAATTCCTTAAGTAGCTTCTGTTAGCTGATGATGACACCGTTGGATGTTTGATTGAGCTCTCTGGCAGCGATTAGCCTGCAGAGCCTTTTTGTTCCCTTGAACAATGCAAACACAATTGCAGTGCCATTCACCTGCACTTAGCAGGGCCAGATGAATCAATTATGCTTTTAATTACACGAATCAGATTAATCATACACTCAGATGACTCCCAGCTAAATTTAGCAATTTGTGTGTATCTTTGTTTGTATTTGTGTGTGGCCTTGTACGCGAGTTAACAGGAGAGAAGCTTATTATGGTAGAGATTTAAAAAATAGTTTGGATAAGCAGAAGAACATGGATGGATGGATGGATGTTCTAAAGACTTTGGGGTATGGGAAAAGGCTCAGGTGTTCACCAGCCTTGTGGTGTCAGTGGAAATCAAAAAGGCCCCTCAAAAATGCACTATGTTGATAGCATTGCGAAGTGGAAGGAGATGCAAGTTGAGCCAGAAGGTAAGAAGGGTGAGAAGGTGACTCCATCACTCCATTCTTTTTTGTTCTCAGAATAGCTGTTGTTAAGAATCTTGCACACTCTGGTATACAACAAAGATAGAACTTTAAGCCCTCTCTTTGGCTAAATACTAAATGGGTAAAATGTCAGACTTTCTGGTTTGTAGTTGTTTTATGGAATAGAATGGCCACCATTCCATCTCTAGGTCCTGGTTAGTTAATGTTTTCTACAAATGTGCACATGCCAGCAATTGTTTTAGGGGACAATTAAGTTGTCATACCATCTTTATGTACATTTGTAGACTGGGCATAAAAAAAAAGAAATAAGAAAAAGTACCAAAAGTGTTCTTGTTTGGCTTAGGTGTACATGTTGGTGTATTGATAAACAAACTGCAGTGAAGTAAAGTGGAAACACACTTGATGGACAGTATATGATGGATCTACATAAATTCAATGGTGGCTGCATCAATTTACGTCAGTTATAAATTCTATAATTTTCACATTTTATACAATATTTCACTCACTGCTATGGTCTTAACACATGCAAATACACACTATATTCATCTCAGGCCTCCTGTGAGATGATGCACACTTCCTTCCGTCCATTTTTGGAGAGTTTAGGCAAATGCACCCCGATTACATAACTACCTTGTCTGAAGCAGTTTCTGCATTGAAGAGGCAATTTGTGCTGAAATGTGTGTATAAGTTGTGTGTTTTGTCAGGACTCTCTACATAAAATATTTCCACAGTGATAATCTTTGGCTCTGTCACGCACTCTTTGTTTTTGCTGCTCTGAAGCTAATGCATTATTTGTGTTGCAGTGTGTGTGTTTTTTTTTTTTTTTTTTTTTTTATAGAGCGGAAACAGAAATCTCTTCAGGTTGGATGTGGATGTTTTTTGCATCGTGTGTTTGATTGAAATGAGGAGAACATGACGCTTATGTAATACATTCACACACTGACATTACATTGCCATCATATTGGTTATTGTATGTGACAAGTATCCTGGATGAGCTGCTCATCCAAAGAGACAAGAATCTGCTGTAGGGTAGAAAGAAGGAGCAGATTTAGTTCATTTGTCTGCAGGAAAGGTCAGAGAAGTCAAATTAAAATAAAAAGTGGATCAGGGAGAAGATGATTTGATGCTCATGTATTGCCTGATTTTGGGTTACCTTCTTGGCTTAACTGAACAGGATGACATTTTTTCCATTTTCTCTTACTAAAAACTTATAAAAGAATATACAAAATGTTTAGTAAGAGGATTACTTAATTGTAAGTAGTCAAACAATATTTATATCACATGCTGGATCAACCAGCTTCATCATTTAATTTTTCAGTCTTGAGGTTTCTATATGTATGATGAGTACTTGTTAGTTGTTGTTCTTTACTTTGTGGTCATCTCAAACATCTAAGTTAGATTTAAGTTGAATGATTATAGAGGCTAGGTCATCTGATGCAGCATTCCCATCACTCTGCTGCTTGGTCAGAAAGACCTTACAGAGCCTGACTATTTCTGGGCTTTTAATGACGTGCCTTGAAGTCAGTTTTCCTTTTCTATAGCAATCCTCCTGAGAGCCAGTTTCCTCACGTTTGTAGATGGGCTTTGTGACTGCTATTGAAAAAACTTTTAAAGTTCTTGAAATTTTCCACACTGACTGACCTTCAAGCCTTAAAGTTATCATGGTCTGCAGTTTCTCTTTGCTTGGTTGAATGGTTCTTGAGATAAGATGGATTACGATGGTAGTTGAATTGTTCGTTACAATAGCTACCTTATCTTCCTTGGAAGGTAGCTGGACTTATGTGACAGTAGATAAATGGTTTATCCAGTCACCTGCCAAATATTTTTTGAATGTGCCTGCTCAAAAGTGCCTTTTCCTTACAAAGACTGCAAGAATAATTTAAGGACATGCTAGATAGGTAGCCTGCTAAAATGAGTGCTTGCTAGCTTTCAAAAATCCTCAGACTAAGGGTTCCTTCTCCTCTTCACTGCTTCAGTGGATTCTGTTGTTCATTGGTGTGTTTTACAATAACATGGAACATAGCAGTCAAAGAATCCTGAATTGAAATAAATGAGCAGAACAAAGATTGTGGTAGAAGTATAAGTAAAACCTTGTTTTGAGGCAAAGTCAGGATACTTTAAGCAATTTAAACAGCTGGCTGGAGACTATACATGCAGTTTGTTTTTTTGTCCTGGTGACTGACTGTCACAAGGGGAAATTCAGACAAAACTAAAAATGGTAGGGCTTATTTATCATTAGATTATGGGTCTCACAGGGAGCCATCTCAATTCAAAAAGCTATATAGGCTCAGGGCTTTTAAAACATAACAGATAACAGTAACTGGACATTACAGTTTTTGCAGAGCACTGTAAGACAAATTAAATAGTAGTTACTGGTTCTAGCGACAGTTATGTGAGTATATTTGTAGCGCTGCTTGGCGTTGCTGTTGGTCATCTCCAGAGGCCAAGGCATCTGCACACCCATAGAGTAAAGAGATTAAACATAAAAAAAAGTACATTATGAAAGAATACACATTTCATAGCTCTTAGTCTTTTATTTTATAGCACAAATCTTGTTCGTATTGTGGCACCATGGCAGATGGTAGCTAATGGTGAAATCTATCCTCATCCTCACTGCTACTACACCTGATATCTAAATTTAGATAGAATTCCTTTCAGACACATTCACATATTCATAGCTGAGCCATTTATCTGTAAATGGTGTAATTAATTGCTTATCTTCCAGGTCACCAGTGACCTGTTCATGGCTGGATAAGTGAAAAAATTTGTGCTCACTTGACCCAATATAGTTCACTGATTTAAAACAGGTGGAGAGTCAGCAGCAGTGCCTGGGCCAGTGCATGTCACTTTGGGGCTCCCAAGACTGCATGTGGCACCCAGGAGAACGAGAAAACAGGAAACGATTGAAAATCCAGATCAGGCAGTAGAGATCTACGTCAGGCTTTCTTAAGGGTCTGGAGTGGCTTCACATCCAAAGGGTAGAGTCATGGTAGGCTGCATGAACCGAGTAGTTAGAGTTAGAGTTGCATCTTTTTTTTTTAAATGTTTTTTTTACTTATTTGGCATATGCAAATGTAAAATGTAGAAATGGTAACAAAAACATTAGGTGAATGGTACAAGCTTTTACATGCATGTAAGTCTGCATGCATTAAAAAATTAAGAAAATAAAGTCATGATTATGCACAATTGACTAAATATAAAATCACTAATAACAGTAAACAATAGTCATCTTGTAGTTGGCTAATCACAAACGCTTATGTCTACAAAGAAAAATATCTTAAAAATAGAAAATTTCATGGCTCATTTTAGCTGCAGTTACAGCTCCTGGCTCGTACACTGGCCTGGAGTGAAAATAGTGACAATCACAGATCAAAGTGACGTCTTCGTGTTCCTGCTCTAGTCTGACTGTCCAGACTCCAGAAACATTTGCTTTACTGACATGTGTGGCAAAGAGAATGATCAAAATGGTAAAGGGATTACGAATAACATAAAAAAGAATTTCCCAAATATAAGATAAATAAAGTGTTTTTTTTTCCTTTCTCCATCTCCTTCCTTTCCATGTGGGCCACATCTTCAGACAGAAAGAGTGATGAGAGTGGGAGGCCATAGAAATAGTCTGACATGACAGCGCTCGTACAAACTCACAGCAGTAGTGGCATCTGACAGTGTCAGCTAATGAGACCATTAAAGAGCTGTCTCACTCATTAAGCAGCAATTAAAGAACTGGTCTGACGGGCTTTGCATCTGGTCATAATGTATCTAGACATATGTTACCATGTGACCATGTAAGTTTATATATAGCACAGTATTCCATCCCTCTGGAATATTTTTGTGACATCTTCTGCAGAGACAGTATTTCTTTTAAACACAAGTGGCCATGTAACCACTCACAGTCATATTGATTTATTGATGGGCAATCACACAGAGGCTTAGTGAGTGCATGAGTGTGTGTGTGTGTGTGTGTGTGTCTGAGAGTGAGTGAGGTGTGTGACACTGTTTCTCAGTGGTGCTGACTGAAGTTCGCTCTGATCTTGCTTTGAGATATTGAGTGGATGTAGCTGAGCACTTGCAAAGAGGAGTGTTTGTGTATTTCACTTGGCAGCATGACACTAAGGATTTGCAACAGTGCACTGACTGCTTGACTGCCTGGAAGAGTAAATTCTGTGTAGAATGTTGTTGCACCCATTGGAGATGCTATCTTATTTTTGTTTGTTTTTGACAGTGCACATTTTTGAGCCTAAACCTGAAGTGTCTAAATTAATGACAGTCTGTACAGCACAGGTGCAGTGTAGTCTTACATGCACCAAGTGAAGAGCACCACTGCTTTTTTATATCCTGGTTCACAAACACAAGCCTGACTGCCCTGTGTAACAGTTGACATTCGGCCAAGCTGCTCTTCCGGGGTTCTAATGATTTAAAAGTGTAGGTTTAGGATTTTTCAAGTCTGGCTTGAAACAACAGCAATGTGTATGTGTGCACAGTTTCAAAAACAGGGTGGGTGAAAAGCACCACCCTGCACTGCTTATTTTGTGTCCCTTGACTCCAAAGAAAAGCTGGCACCAAAAAAAAGTGCAGTTCTTATACATGTATCCATGGGACTGAAACATTTCCTTTAAAACAAGTGCATTTATCATCACTTATAGCTGATGGTGGAAACTCCGTTGTGTTATAAAGCATACATACGAAAATCACAAAAAGGACCACCCAACACATGTGGTGGGGGAGGGAGTGCCCAGAGGTACATTCAATATTATTTCAATAAGGAGAGATCATTAGGAGGAATTGAATATGATTTATTGATAAGAAATACAGTTAAGCTATTTGGTGATTAGAATCCGATGGCCCATCGAAGCAGAAGAGAATCCCAGTGGAGATAGGAATTAGGGCAGGAACCCCTGGACTCTAGACACTGGTGGTAGTGGAGACCAAGATGGAAGTTTGTAAGGAGCTCTTGGCTGATGAAGGGGAGGTGGTGACTTGCCCGAATGAGTCTAAAAGGGAGAATGACAGATGAGCAGTGTTAAAGCATGCTGAGGCTGATTGGCTCAAGGAAGGCGGGCAGAAAGATGATTGGACTAGAAGCGATGAAATTAGCACTGAGTTTGACAGCGTGGGGAAGTAGAAGTAATGTAAAATAGAGAAGCAGTCAAACACTTGTGAAAGTAGGCAGATGAGTGATTACAGATATTCCTTATTGAACTTACGCCTAAGCTTCTTTAAAATTACTAAGCAACACAGGTAACGGTAAAATCAACACTCTAGAGAAATGCCATCTGAGTGGAGCTTTTGACTCGTACTGAGGGGGTAACACCTGCTCTGTCCAGCACTAACATAAGCTCAACACTCAGCGTGACTGTGAAACCATTCGCACACAGCTGCACAGAGTGGCAGCTCTAATAAACACCACACATAATCTTGTTCCAGCCTATTTCTCAAAAGTGAACTGTCATAGTAAAGTGACTGCTGCTCAGTTTTTGTGTTATTTGGACAAAGACATCCAAAGATGTCACTGGGCATTGGCAATCATATCTATTCTCATACAGTTTACACAATCACCAAAATAATTAATTATTTAGTGATGAAAAAAATTGGTACAGATATTCATGAACCATTAACATCAAATCATTGATGTTAATGGTTCCATAGTTAGTTTTTTCAGTGAATACTGTAGTATTGCATAACAAAGATCATTAGAGGTTTTATTCAGATCAAATCTCAAAGTTCATTTGTCACATGCGTGGTCATACAAGGTACAACTAGCAGTGAAATACTTTGAAGACTACCCTTACACTTCAGCCCAAGATGAAGCTATAAATAGAATCATTTAAAGAATATAATCAAGAATATAATCAGAATGTACACTGAGCTAAAATGAAAGTGGAATAATTAACAAAATGTGGTCAAAATAAAATATATAAAATGTAACAAAATAAAATGTAAGAAAAACCTTTCATTCCTAATTGTTCAGTGTTGAGATGATTAAGGAAACTGCTGGTTGGTTTGTCAGTCTGCTACTTTACATCTCCAGACAAATTTAGTATCTACTGGATTCAACTGGAAAAATAAGTGTGATATAGGCATTGCAGATGTAAATCAATTTGAAACAGTTATGAACAAATGAATCATAAACTCTGAGATCTGTCTGGTTTCCAGGCTACCTCTTTGCTCCAGACAGAAATATTTAAGCAATTATTAAGACTGCCATGAAAGGCTGTAGTCTTGAAAGGATGAATTCTACTGTTGCATTTCCCACAGAGAGAATTTACTTGGCGCTTTCAGCTAGCCTTCGCACTTAATTCTTGTGTTTTCCCTACTAGCTTGGCTGACCAGGATGCTTTTGTCTTCACCTCCTTCTACAGAAAGTCTCTTATCTCGCAGCAGGACATACTTGTCACCATCCTGGACTGCGGGTGCCATTGATAGTTGCTCTACTCCAGAGATCTGCTGAAAGCAGCTGCCCAAACTCATTCTAATTCAGACTGAAACACTGACAACTATTATAGCATCCTTGCTTATCATTTTACTTCACCTTTAGTAGACTAGAGTTTTTGCTTATGCTTTCATATCTAATTTAAAATCTTATGTTTATGAATCCTGCTGACTTTGGTGACTTTGACTTTTCCCCTCATGCCACATGTTCTTTAGATTGGAATATGTCAGTAACTATTTGATGGTGTGCTCTCAAGAGAATGAATCATAATAATTTTGACTTTTTTCTGTTGCCATCATAATTTTAAAAATATAATATGTTGGTTTACTTTGTATTAAAGCATTGGCATGAAGTGCTACTGCAGATGAGCCATTCTGTAAGTACAACAAATTTATTATGCAATGCTATACATAGAAAAAGTTATGCATAGAAAACAGTAACCTACATATTGTGTGCCCTGTGATGAGGAGACAAGAATGTTTATATCACATGCACTATGGTGAAACAGTAGTATGACATGGCCTGATTCTTTTCTCTCTAGGGACAAGGATGTGTCTAGCACACATGCATATGTGCAAACATATATCCACACATGACTTAAATAGAACAGTGATGCTATAGTCATGCTAAAAATAGAAACATACAGTTTGCATGCACCTACATGCATGCACACACACAGAAGCCTGCCAGGGACACTAATGAAGACAAAGTACCTAATTAAGCATGCCAGTTAGGAGCGATGGGCAGCCATGTTATATACTGTAATATTAGGTGGGCTTGAATCTGTGCTTTAATCAGTACAAGACCGTTTGTAAAGAAAACGGAATGGATGGATGGATGGGTGGATGGATAGCACATCTTGGTATATATTTATTATTTATTTATCTTCTGTTTCTGGCACTGCTAATCAATCATTTTTGATATGATGGAGTATTTTTTAAGTTAATGTGTATGTATTCCTGCTGAGGTGGCACTAAAAATGGGAGTGAAAGGCAATCTGAAGGACCCTCACTGAACACTTCAATATAAAAAGTTTAGCAACTTGTTTAGGGTCAGATTTACAATCTCATTGTACAGTCTGTATAATGACAACCAAGGCATTCTATTCTGTCCTATTCTATTCTGTCTACCCCTCTATAAGGAATTTTCACGTATTTGGCATAGACAAATGGAAATCTTGTAATAGGGACCAGAATTGAAACTGAAATTGGCTTTGTGTCCTTAAGATTATTCCTAAGGTTTTTAAGTCCTATGAGTAACAGACCAGGGGCTTACTAGCTGTTAATATACAGATTCCACCAGGAAAGCTGTAAGAACAGACACAAGCTGCACAAGGTTATTATATTTGTTAAAAAATATTTTAGCACACTAAGATCAAAATTAAAAACTAGACCTTAAAAAAGTTTTATTTTGCCTACAAAATTGACTAAAATAAAATAAGAATATAATTAATGTCTTCAGTTTTAGTCTTTGCCAATTTGAACACAACCAGCTTGAAAAATACTGCTGCTGTGAGTAGCAGTGCCCATACCCATTCAGTACAGTTTAATAGATCTATTTACCAGCTTTAACCTTGAATGTGTCGGTCCAGCGATATTACAACAAAGCTCTGCATATGCAGCTCTGCATAGAGGCATAGGCATAGAGAGGAGGGCGACACCATGATTATCCATCCTCTTCCACTTGTCCTGTTCGGGGCCATTCACACTCACACCTATGGAATACAGTTACCAGTTAACCTAACCCTAGTAACTGCATGTCTTTGGACTGTGGGAGGAAACCCACACAGACACGGGGAGAACATGCAACCTCCACATAGAAAGACCCCGGCCAAGGTGGAATCGAATTGAAGACCTTCTTGTTGTGAGGCAGCAGTGCTACCCACTCCTAGCGACTTTTCAGACCCAGCACAGAGATCTATCATATAAATAGTGTCTGGTGTTGTATAACATTATCCTGAATTAATCAAACACAGTTGTGTTTGTGTGTGAATTAGCAATTACAAGAAAGCAAAACAACTTCAATGGTAAAACAGAATCTAAGATCAGCAAATGGGGACATGTCTCGCTAAAATTTGATCAAATATCCTTACAGTCTGTAGATGAGTTATGTCAACACTGTCCGAGAATTTACTGCAAAGAAGGATTAATGTCTAATTTATTCTGCCCTGACTGGAACCACAAAAGTAGCAAGAGAGTCAGATGTCAAAGTCCCAAACAGAAAGCCACGTTAGTTCGGATGTGGAGCACCTCCTTAGATACTGAGTCTATTCAAAATCTCAGCTGTAATTTTTATTCACCAATTTTTTTGTACGTCACCCAGCCCTACTTATTTGTGAAAATATAAGATTTGCCTTTGAAAATGATCACTTTTATCATCCAAAATGAAAATGTGCATTTTTAGCTGTTCACATGGTCTCGATTGACGTACTATAGCTCATGTTGCTTTCCCCTCATGTGGAAGCCCTGCAGGGACCACCCCACGTCTGCTGACTGTGCTTACCTGTGAGAGTGACAGCGTAGCACAGCCTTTCTGATGGCATGTGCTTATATTTTGGTTACTCATAGTTGTATGTGTGTCCATGCATGTGCACCAGTTACTCGGTATTATGTCAACTCAACGCACCACCATGTGTCTCATCAGCTGGATTATGTCACCACAGAAACCTCTGCACTGGTGGATAGTAACCTCAGCATTCTGCTTCACTGGACCACCACCCACCTAAAATACTCACCAATGTGTGTGTGTGTTTGTGTGTGTGTGTGTGTGGTGTTAATGGTGTTAATGGTGCAAAGATTCAAGTTGTTAGGTAATGACAAAAGATAGTGCACATTCCTTTGTAAATCGAGCATGTTTCACACTTTAAAATTGTTCACTGTCGTCTGCAAATGTCAGACACACAAACACACACACAAACACAGGCAAATAGGCTTGGGGAAGAGCGTACAGCACAAGGTCAAAAGGTGTCACAGCTTGCACTGATGCAGTGTGGCACATTTCACCCTTCAGCTCTCCTTGTAAAAGTGTACACACTGTAAACCAGCGTCCCTGCACAGCTGTGCATTATGTTTGATTGGCGATATAATGCATGTTTAGAAGTCGGTTGATATCCTGTGGCAGGTTTGGAGATATTTGTCTACATGTTTGCATCTGTCACAGTGCAGTGAATGAAATGCTTGCAGCAGTTACTTCAGTTGCTATGCTTTTGTTACTATAATTGTTACTATAATCAAGCCTGGAATCAAGCCAGTGTAATTTAAGTGTGTTAGTCAAGTACTAAACCGTTAGTCATTTCATGCGTGATATTAATTTTTTAAATACTGCTACAGTGTTATAATAAACGTGTTAGAATTTTTTTCAAGAACAGCAGGGGGAGGGTTTTAATAGGGAATATATATTAACTGAACCCCCCGTCTTGCTCACAGTTCCAATCTAAAAATAAATGTGAGACAGCATTTAGTAATTTAAAACTGTTTGTCTTCAGCAGGGCAGATTTCATGGCACACAATAATTTGTGAAACATACGTATATCTGTAAGACCATAAATGTGCAATCTATGTGCAAGTTAACAAAATTACGCTACTGAATGGCATGCTGGGTAATGCAAACAGAAAATAGTATTTTAATATTACTGTCCAGCCCACTGTCATAGCAAAATGTGAAATGGTCACAAAAACAGCTTACATAGCTGTTTTTGTTCTTGTTCATGTATTTGAGTTGTCATATTTTTAGTGACAGTGAACAAAAATTTGTAAGTAATCTGAATTTCAATAGTAAGTTTATTTCACATTAGCAGCATGGTGACCAAGAGACCAAAGGTTTTAATAGGAAGCAGGAACTGTTGTATTTTAACTTGGTGGTTTTTTTTGTAAACCCAATCCATTAGTTTTTAATGCCTAAAAAAAAGCAAATAAAATTTGAAACTGAAAACCCATGAAATTTGAAGTATTTGGAAATTAATTTTGTTGAAAAAGAATCTTTGAGCAACACAAAATGCCATGTGTGCGTGTGTGTGTTTTTGTGTCATATTGCTACCACTGTCCAAGTAGCACATCTATTACCAAAATCATCCCTACTGTGGGATGAAATGGTAAAAAGGAGAAAGCAGGCACACAATATAAGAAAAAATTGTACAGGTATATAGTCAGCAGGCAAGCTAAAAGCACTCTCCTGAGATGTATGATCATGTCTTCTGCTTAATTGCACAATGGAGCATTTCCTCTGAGGTTTGGTTGCAGTTTCCCTGTGGAATATCTTCTGACACTGCACCAATCTCTTCACATCCAACATTCAATTTTCATGTCTGGCACTACACGTCACAAAGCCTCTTTTTTCATACTCTCTGTATTCAGGGATGAGATCCAAAGCAGATAGCTAGCAGCCTTTGCTATTTACTTTGTTTCAAATCATTCATCCAGGTGGTACAGGTGGTCACAGAGGACAGGAAGGAACAGAGGGCGGGGTTCAAGGCAGACAGACAAGCACTACCGTTCTGTCTCCCCAGTCTTCTCCACACTGTTTTTATTGGATTTATATTTCATTTCATTGAGGTTAACATTTACTTTACATTAAACTACAGTATAATCATTTAGATACTATGACACAAAGCAGCAAGCTTTGGTGGTGAAAAATAAAGGTAATGCTGACGTGGCATTTCCACCTTCATAATAATTGTACAGGAGATGAATTTTTCAATAACTCGCCTATTTGGATTTTAATTGAAAGGCTTGCAGACACAGGGAGCAGCAGCTTGTAGCTTTCTGCAAGGTTTCCCTTCAACTAGATTCAAAATGAAACAGACTTCTTGACTGTGTTTGTGTTGTTGATGCCTTTTGTAGCATTTTAATACAATTAACTGACAAATAATAGGGCTGTGTGGTACAGACCAGAGTAGAGGAGGGCATTTATAGCACATAGACCCAAAACTGTACCCAGTGAGATTGTCACATCTGTACTTATGTGGTGGAGTCAGAAATGTAAAAACATACCAGCAGGACTGCGTGGGAAAGTGAGGGTTTTGCAATTTGTTTTGACCCTCCAAAGTAAATATTATGTTAAACATAAAAACCCAATTGCAAAATTGTCAGGAATTTGAGTAAAATTTAAATTTTAAAAAATGGAACAATTTTTATAAACAGATATTTTATTTACCACAAAAGATCAAATGTTTAAACTGAGTGTACATTTAAAGAAAAAAAATATTTGCTCATTTTTAAAATTTGATAACAGCAGCTCATCTTTAAGTTGGGACAGGGGCAGGTTTTCCTACTTTTCCTCAGTCCATTTTAATAAGTTTTATCCCAGAGAAAACAGGTGCCTTCCTGGATCACGTTCATCTATGGTTTCTTTTTTTTAACGTTTTAACCTTTTACCATTTTAACCTTTTAACCTTTAACCATTTGTGGATAGCAAAGCAAACTGTGTTCACAGGCAGTGATTTCTGAGAGGGTTTCTCAGCCCATGCAGTGATTTCATGGCAGAATTAAGCCTGTTTTTAATCCAGTGAGCCCCAAAGATCACGGGGATCCAATAGTCATTTTAGGCCTTGTCCCTTGTGCATAGATCCTCTGAATCTTTTGATAATATCATGTATTGCAGATGATGAAATATTCAAAGTCCTTGCAGTTTTATTTTCAGGTACATTATTCTGAAATTGTTCCACAGTTTTTTCCAATGTTTTTTTTTTTTAAGAATGGTGAACCTCCTGAGAAACTCCCTCATAGTCATATTATTGACCTGTTACCAGTGAGCTTCATAAGTTGCAAAATGTTCCTCATTTGTTTCATTTTTGTTTGCTTTTCCAGCCTTTTGTTACCTCCGTCCCAACTTTTTTGAGATGTGTTGTTGCCATCAAATTCAAAATGTGCTTGCTCATATGGGGTCTCTGTAATTATTGTACAATACCTTGAGGTGACTGTTTCCTGTGATTTGGCACATATATATAAAATAAAACTGAATTGAACTGACTTGAAATGAGCTAATATTTTTCATGAAACAGTAAAATGTCTCAGTTCACACATTTGTTCAATTTCTGTGTAAAATATGGATATGCGAGAAAATCATTGCATTCTGTTTTTATTTAAATTTCACACAATGTCCCAAAATTTTCAGAATTGGGTTTATATTTTGGGGTGAATTGCTTCACTGAATTGTTTGTTGCAGAATTGTTTCTGCATTTTTGTTTAGCTAAACATATTCTTCCAGGTTGACATTTGCCAAAATACTGCCATGTTACTGCCACTGCATAGCCTCCTATTCCATATCACTGCCTTTCTTTGCGTTATCCTTTCCTGCAAAATGGCTGCAAAACACTTTATGTTTTTTGCATTTTGGTGAATATAGTAAAGCACAGCACTATTTATAGAAACGCAGCATGCTGTGCACCTAAGTTGGGTCTGTTGCATGGTGGGAAAGAGGAGATGGATCAGAGGTGGAGCGCTTGAGGGTACTGTAACCCAGATGACGGAGCTAGAATGATTGGCCTTGCGGCGCTCAATGTGCCGCAACGCTTAATGCTCCCACAGGAACATGGTTACACAAGATGCATGTCTCATTTGCCTTTTGTTCTGTGGGGAGAGAGAAGGTATTCAGGAATTTCAATTGACTGTGGAACTAAGAGCTTGTGCATTGCAGCCATTAGTCTGTTTGTGTACGTATACTTAAAAAAAGAAAAAAGCAAACACAAAATATAGAAAGTGTCTCTGAAAATGTTTTGTTATATAAAACCACTTTCTTGAATGCATAATGATGCATTCACTGTATTTCTGTATTATAAACTTTCTCCCTTGGGTTGGAGCTGCCACTAATGATTTGTCTGATGGTTTGTTTGTGAGTGTGTTCTTTATGAAAAGTTCCTAAACATTCCAATATTTTTTTGTTTGGGTCTTTTTTTTTTCTTCCACTTAGGATATCATGTTTCCAGCTCCATGGTTGTGGAGGAGGCAAGATGGGAGAGTCGTCACCTTCTACAGGAAAACAACCACTCCAAGCTGTACTCAGAGCCTGAGAAGAACTGCACAGAACCAGGTGAGAGTAATTCAAGGTGTCTCACTTACGAGTGTCAGTGTGGGAATTTCCTGAAAAGCTCCGATTAGAGCAAATGGATGTTAAGTGATGCTCATTTCTATACTACCCATGCCTAAAGTATATTAACTGTGCCGTGTCTAGCTTTCTTTGTTCAGACACAGTGGAGACAGAGACAAGAAATGTCAAAGAGAGAGCAGGGGAATGACATGCAGCATTAGAGATACAATCCTCGGGGAGTATACACCCATGTGGTATACACCCTGTCCACTTGGCTATAGGGTCGTCCCACCAGATTCTGTCTTGGTTCCACTGGGCATGGGTTAAGAGCAGTTGTGCTACTATTAGTTTTTAAGATGGTGGAGTACTGACACTGTCAAAATGTTAACATTAATCTGGTACTGGAATCAGCCTGTCTTCAAGGAACCAGATGGCTACGGTATATCAGTGGCCACTATTAACCTCACAGATTGATACTGACATACATGCAGGGGTAAAAGTAGTTTTAAATTTTTGCCGGTACTATGGCAAAAACTGTGTGTGTGTGTATGTTTGTGTGTGTGTGTGTGTGTGTGTGTGTGTGTGTGTGTGTATATATATACATAATAATATTTTACTTAAAAGTCTGTAGATGATAAGTAAGATGATTTATTGTTTGTCCTGTCCCAATGCAAGTGGAGGTTTTAATGTCTGTGCACCACCTGTGTAAAATGGATGTAGTCCATTAAATCGAACGCACCAATCCACTTGGCAACCACTGTGTTTTGGAAGTAAATGCGCTCTTGTGTAGCGTAAATGAAATCTCTGGTCATCGGCAGCGTTTTCAAGCTGTGCTGAGTTGTTGAAATTGAGAAGGATAATATGAAACAGACATTAAACGTAGCGGTGAACATTTTAAAGGCTGACCGTTGACGAAAGCCTCAAGCTCCGAGGGGAGAGAAGCTAGAGAACTGAGGCTCCCAACATAGCATGAACAGTTCAGAAACAATTTGAAATGAGAGAAAAAGCTATTTATTACCTGATTAAGTCATGTTTTAGACTGCTTATTGCTAGCGGATCTATTCTGACCCAAAGTGCAGTCGTGACTGGTTCTGAATAATGGCTTTACAGCAGACAGCCACTCCCCATCTCCCAGGTACCAGCGCAGAATCTTTTAGTGGTATGCAGTACCGGACCACACCGGCTTACTTTCACCCCTGCATATACAGTTGGTATGGAAAGTATTCAGACCCCTTGAAATTTTTCACTCTTTGTTTCATTGCAGCAATTTGCTAAAATCAAAAAAGTTCATTTTATTTCTCATTAATGTACACTCAGCACCCCATCTTGACAGAAAAAAACAGAAATGTAGAAATTTTTGCAAATTTATTAAAAAAAGAAAAACTGAAATGGTCCTAAGTATTCAGACCCTTTTTCTGTGACACTGATTTAACTCCCATGCTGTCCATTTCTTCTGATCCTCCTTGAGATGGTTCTACTCCTTCATTGGAGTCCAGCTGTGTTTAATTAAACTGATTGGACTTGATTAGAAAAGGCACACACCTGTCTATATAAGAGCTCACAGCTCACACAGTGCATGTCAGAGCAAATGAGAATCATGAGGTTGACGGAACTGCCCAAGAAGCTCAGAGACAGAATTGTGGTGAGGCACAGATCTGGCCAAGGTTACAAAATAATTTCTGTGGCACTCAAGGTTCCTAAGAGCACAGTGGCCTCCATAATCCTCAAATGGGTGAAGTTTGGAAGATGACCAGAACTCTTCCTAGACCTGGCCGTCCAGTGGGTGAAGAGCCTTGGTGAGAGAGGTAAAGAAGAACCCAAAGATCACTGTGGCTGAGCTCCAGAGATGCAGTAGGGAGATGGGAGAAAGTTCCACAAAGTCAACTATCACTGCAGCCCTCCACCAGTTGGGGCTTTATGGCAGAGTGGCCCGACATAAGCCTCTCCTCAGTGTAAGACATCTGAAAGCCCGCATAGAGTTTGCCAAAAAACAAATGAAGGACTCCCAGACTATGAGAAATAAGATTCTCTGGTCTGATGAGACTAGATTGAACTTTTTGGTGTTAATTCTAAGCGGTATGTGTGGAGAAAACCAGGCACTGCTCATCACCTGCCCAATACAATCCCAACAGTGAAACATGGTGGTGGCAGCATCATGCTATGGGGGTGTTTTTCAGCTGCAGGGACAGGACGACTGGTTGCAATTGAAGGAAAGATGAATGCGGCCAAGTACAGAGATATCCTGGAAGAAAACCTCTTCCAGAGTGCTCAGGACCTCAGACTGGGCCGAAGGTTCACCTTCCAATAAGACAATGACCCTAAGCACACAGCTAAAATAACAAAGGAGTGGCTTCAGAACAACTCTGTGACCATTCTTGACTGGCCCAGCCAGAGCCCTGACCTAAACCCAATTGAGCATCTCTGGAGAGACCTGAAAATGGCTGTCCACCAACGTTCACCATCCAACCTGACGGAACTGGAGAGGATCTGCAAGGAAGAATGGCAGAGGATCCCCAAATCCAGGTGTGGAAAACTTGTTGCATCATTCCCAAGAAGACTCATGGCTGTACAAGCTCAAAAGGGTGATTCTATTCAATACTGAGCAAAGGCTCTGAATACTTATGACCATGTGATATTTCAGTTTTTCTTTTTTTAATAAATTAGCAAAGATTTCTACATTTCTGATTTTTTTCTGTCAAGATGGGGTGCTGAGTGTACATTAATGAGAAATAAAATGGACTTTTTTGATTTTAGCAAATGGCTGCAATGAAACAAAGAGTGAAAAATTTCAAGGGGTCTGAATACTTTCCGTACCCACTGTATGCTGTCCACCTGAACTGACATGAAAACTTAATTTTTTAACAGAAAATGATGTAGAAAAAAAAAAGCATGGGGATAATTGAAATTTGTGATTGCATAGTTCAGCTGCAACTCCATTGTTAAAATATTCCCAGCACTGTCTGTAGCACATCTAACATCCTTGTTTAGCATGTGGCTCACCTAACCTAACCTTAGGTCAATGTTAAGAACATAAATTTGTAGTTTGTGAAATAACATTTCCTCTCTTTTATACCCAGCAGTAACAGTGAGCAGTATAGCTAACTACCATTAGACTTAACTAATCATTAATGTTGTCCAGTTCTCAGCACCACTCAGACTCCAAAACAAACTCTAAATAAATTACAACAAAACTGATGGCTTTAGATACTGTTTTACTAACAACAATATTAGCAAGCAAGCAAGTTAAGGTTAACCTGCTAGCTGCTATGTTGGTTATCATGTAATTTTTCCAGTTTAGCAAGAAGGTAAATGTTAGCTAACAATATTAATGAAGCCCATCTGGCCAAGTGAGAATTTGTTTCTCACTGTAATCAGCACTAGCAGCACATTCAGGTCATTGTGTGCACTTTACAGGTTGTGGTTACAAACTTAATCCTGAGCTATCTTGCTAATATTAATTAATACCAACATACCTTATAAAAGAAACAGTTTCCAAGCTGTCTTACTTTCGTGAGTGAACAAGGTCAACTAAATCATCCAAACACCAGGGTCTGATCTGGTAACTCAGCTGCTTATTTGTGCAGCAAATATATCAATGGTTAAGGCTAGCTGACTAACCAGATCTTACTTGACAATCGCTAGAAATATTATCTGAATAGAAATGTTAGTTGGCTAGCTTTCCAAATTGCTTCTCCAGCTAATGTGATCCATGATGCTAACTTGTATGCCAAATACTACCAATTTTATGCATCAATAAATCATACAATGGCTGACAGCAAAGATGCTACTAATATGCAGGCAGATAGTCACATAACTGTAATTTATATTACCTGCATAACATGTATCTGGCATTGTTAGCTTCATCACATCAAGTTCAGCTTTGTTCTCATTATACTGATTTGTTATACATATTAATGTCATACAGTGCATATAGTAGTGCAGCACAATACTACAGTCACACTAGGAGGAAACAGTGGTTGATATGACCAAAATTACTGTGACTTTATGTAATGAACCTGCAGTCTTAATGACTTTAAAATGGTCCTTCAGAGACGGGGGCTATAGACTGCAGCCATTCACAGTGCCATCTTGAAAGTGGCTTTGATGTGTCACAATCATAATAAAACAGCAATAAGATGGGATCAGTCTCCTGTCAGTCTGATGCAAATTGCTGTTTGTGATAATATGGCAATTAACTGTAATAAACTGGTGAAAATTGTAAATCTTTTGATATCTGTTGCAAATCTGTGGCAGGATGGCAATTTAACTGCACAATGACATAGGCGCTTGGCAACCTTTCTGTTATATAGGAATACAACTAAAATGCAACCTGTTGACAAACAGTTCAGTTGCATCCTCTATTGCAGAGATACAGTGCAGACAAATTGACTAATTTGTGCAGACTGACTCAGATTGATTGTGGCATCTTGGCTATCTGCATTTATAATACAATTAATACAGTATAAAACAATTATTTCCATCACTCATCTCTCTTAAACAATAGTTTTCTGGAATCTATAGCACAGTTTATGAAATTGTCACATGGGTCTTTTTTCTCAGCCTAACCTAGTATAATGTATAATGAAAATAATTGCTAGTTACAGGACTAGTATTTTGAATTAGGTCTCAGATGTTGTTATAGGCTCTCTTTGTCTTCCACTATGCTTTACTCTTTGAAAAAAACTGTTAGGGTTAGTGTTTGATGATAGAAGAATCAGATTAATACTTGGAACAGAAACACACTGCCTACACCATTTCCCTTCACCTTTCTACACACACACACACACACACACACACACACACAAACGCACATACACACACACACACATGCACACATACAAAGAACACAAACCTTTCCCAGGTAGAAATCCTCTCAGCTCTCCTTCAGACCAAAAGCTGCCAGCATCAGTGTGTGTTTGTGTGTGAGTCTCTTCCTCAGTGTGCACCAAATGCTTTCATGCCTTATGTTTATTTTCTCTGTGGGCTTGTCTGTGTGTGTGTGTGTGTGTGTGTGTGTGTGTGTGTGTGAGTGGAGAGATGGAGGACGACAGCTTTGTGTGTTTTCCCTGTGGCGTGGAGTGTGTGAGTGTTTTTCATGTGGAATCCTGTGGCTTTACAAGGCTAACGTCCTGCCAAGCATTCTCTTGATCTCATTGTAAACACACAGCCCCCATCTAATGCACACATGTAAATACACTTTGTTCTGTGTTTTGGGGATGTAAAAAAGTTACTCTGGGTGACTGGATTCATATCGACAAGTTATATATATATAGGCAGCACATAGTTTATAGCCTGTTTCTGTTTAATTACACTTTGTCTCCTGAAACTCTAATTACCTTAATAGAGATTACTCCTGCTTTTTTGCGCTAATAGGGGCCTTCACAATGTGCTCCTTATGCCTCACTCCCCCACTTCTGTGTCTCTGTCGCTCTTTTATCATCTGTTTAGCTCTGTCTCATCCCCCCGGAGCGTTCGCTGTCTCCTGCTTCTTCTTTGTTTTTCTTTTCTCTCTGTGCTTTTTTTCTCTCCTCCTTCACAGATACAATCATCAGTTCAATTGCAAGTGGTAGAGCACACAGTCGTCACGCGCTGCAGAAACGCGGCACAGAGACATGTACTCGCTGAGACAACACGTGCACATGCATCTCTGTGCATGCAGCTGATGCGGCAACACGTGCATGCACATATCCATCTAAAGAAACATTTTCTCTCGTGGACCAACTGCACGCTATTCTTCTCAAACCCAGTGGCACATCTTTGCAGGGAGTTTAATTAGATTTGTTTCATTTGTTTAACTTTATGCAAGATTAGATTGAAAACCAAACAGCATCTTGAATTTGAAAAGATTGCATCTTATTGCTTGATGTTGCCAAAAGCAGTGGATTCATTAAGTTGAGATGAACCATTTTGTCAGTGAGCATGTGATATGTGCTGTAGGTGAGTATGTGCTGGAATTAGTTCTGATGTGATAAAAATCTTCATTCTATTGTTCAAAGCAACAGTTTTGGGGGAAATAGCCTTCTATTTTTACTTGCATCCACTTGGCAAGCCTGCTCAACAATTGAGCTTGAAGATGTGACAGCAAAATTCCTTGTATAAAGGTTTACCGCTTTTGCTTTTGACTGAGTCCAGCTGGCGTCAGTGTGGCTCATTCAAGTAAGCATCTATTTAACTTCTCGGCTCAATTTAGCTAAAAATGTTTGTGGGACAAGTAGAAACATAAGTCATCCATTGGTAAGTCCTATTGTGAATCTCCAAGCTGAGTATTTTCACCTCTTCCATCTTGGGGTTGTCAAATCAGATACATGCTCAATAGAGAGCAGTTGGTTTACCTTCTTTTTTGACCCTAATGATAACAAAATTTACAGATGGAACATCATGTTCTGAAACTAGGGATTGAAAATATAAACTCATCAGCCACTGAAAAGGGCTTTTATGTTAGCTTAACTTTTCAGACCCTACATCTTACTGATTTGCACTATGATCACTAATGTATATGCATCCTACATTCATTAGTTATTCAATCCAGCCCATCGCAGTGGTCTTTGGGCAAGGGGTATAGTAAACCCTGAACGGGTTGGCAGTCTTTCACAGAGCTGAAAATATACTGCTATTAATGGAGCAACTGGAGAATTTTAACTTTGTCCACGCCCAAATGATCTCTAGCTGTTGGGTCACCATACTTGACATTAGTGATGGCATAGTTACCTTGAAAAAGTAATCCAATTACTGATACTGATAGCAGCTTCTACATTGTGATAGAAATGCTGAATGTCCCCCAAAATGACCTGATGTCATTCATGAGAGAAATGTTTCACAGATTATAGGTCAACAAGTCATTTACAGCCATTTAAAGACAGGCAATTGTTTTTTTGCAAAAAACGAAAATCACTTAATGGCTGACAATCGCTTCTTGGCACAACACCGGCAGCACCCCGGCTGCCTCAACATAAAAATGCCAACCATGAAATGAAGGCGAGTCAACCGTGTTTAAGGGCAGCATTTCCTCTACTACATACTGTCTGACCAACTTCTTCAGCTCTCCCCCACTTACTGGTTTTGTACAAACAAAAAAGCAACATGATATCTTTTTACTAAGGAAAATGACAAAAAATAGTAACACACAGTGACTTGGATAAGTTACTTTATTCTGATTACTTTAGTGCAAATAGTAACACTTTAGATTACTCGTTACAGGAAAAAAGTAGGTAGATTAGAGTAACGCGTTACTAAGTAACGCACTACTGACATCAATTCAATTCAATTCAATTCAATTCAATTTTATTTATATAGCGCCAAATCACAACAAACAGTCGCCTCAAGGCGCTTTGTATTGTGGGTAAAGACCCTACAATAACACAGAGAAAACCCAACAGTCAAAATGACCCCCTATGAGCAAGCACTTGGCGACGGTGGGAAGGAAAAACTCCCTTTTAACAGGAAGAAACCTCCAGCAGAACCAGGCTCAGGGAGGGGCAGTCATCTGCTGTGACCGGTTGGGGCTGAGTGGAGAGAGACAGGACAAAAGACATGCTGTGGAAGAGAGCCAGAGATTAATAATAATGATTAAATACAGAGTGAAGTATAAACAAGTAAATAAAGGTGAATGAGAAGAAACAGTGCATTATGGGACCCCCCCTCAGCAGCCTAGGCCTATAGCAGCATAACTAAGGGGTGGTTCAGGGTCACCTGATTCAGCCCTAACTATAAGCTTGATCAAAAAGGAAAGTTTTAAGCCTAATCTTGAAAATAGAGAGGGTGTCTGTCTCCCGAATCCAAGCTGGGAGATGGTTCCACAAATGAGGGGCCTGAAAGCTGAAGGCTCTGCCTCCCATTGGAACCACAAGATTACTTTAGTGCACTGCTTGACATTGCGGTAATCCAAAATGTAGGTCTTGATGCACTACAATACTAGATGTTGAAATGGTGTAGCTCACACCCTGTCAAAAAATTTTGAAGGGGTTTCTTGGCTTCCTCCAGGACCTCCATCTTCACCCATGTAGGGGCACAACCTCTGTGAGTGCTCCCTCCTGCTCCAGCAATCTGGACTTAAGCCAGCTCCCTTTTTTTCCTCCAGCTGAGAAACTGCTGACATTTCTGTTACATGGAATAAATTCTGGTGATCTGGTTGTCATCTGTGCCATATTTTGTGAGAATCACAATCAATCAAGTGTAGCTGCTGTTACTCAGATCTATGAAAAAACTAAACAAAGCCAGGAGTTAGGTTTGGCATGTCACAACTACACAGAGTCTCCATTGCTCAATAATTTGTAACCAATGGAAAGGATATGTATAATTTGCAACCAGTAAAGTATGCAGCAGTTGTGCATGTATTTGTGGTTGTTCATTTATATTTCCCATCTGATTTAAGCAGCGGTAGTGCTCACCATTAATAGAATCAGAAGGGAACATTGTCTGTCTCCCTGTCTGTAATACAAAATAAAAAGAGATCTTTTTTTGTCTTACATTTGGCCTACTTTACTGAAAGAGGCATGTGTTGTCCTGATCCTGGGCCGTTTGTCTTTCATTTGCGAGTTATGTTTGTAAGTTTGATTGTGATAGAGGATATTAGTTTGTCATAGTTTTCTGTTATAATTATTTGTATTTATTTCCGGTTTCCCTTGGTTACCCTTGTGTGGTCTTGTGTTCAGGTGTCTATGTTTTCCCTCCCATGTCTAGTCTTTGGTGTTGTGTCTTTCCCATTTGCTTACTTCCTTGTCTGGTTCTTGTATTGTAGTCTTGATATCTGTTAGGTTTTTCCTTGTGTACCTGCTTCCCTGTGTTATGTCTAGTCTGCGTTATGTTATGTTTGTACACTTCCTGTTTTATTTTGACAATCCCTTGTTCCGTGTGCTTTATATTTGTTTTTGCTTCCTGTGTCTCGGTAGCGTGTGCTGTCACCTGTTTTCCCCAGATGTTCCAACTTCCCTCATTATCCCTCTGTGTATATATTGTCTGCGCCCTGCTGTGTCCCCATTACTTTCGAGTTTCAAGTTATTATTATTTTTTTGTCCAGCTGGCTCCCGACCAGCCTTGTTACCTCCTTGTTAAGTAAATAAAGCTGAAGTATAATTTAGCTCTCGCCTCTGAGTCCTCTTTGGGGTCCTCTCTGCCTTGCCTGCCTCAGCAGTACATGACGTGTTTAGTAGAAATGTTTATGTGTGATTCCTACACCTGCACATAAACTCAGAAAAGACTAGTGTCTTCCATGTGTAGAAATAAACATTTAGAGTTGAGTGATCGTACACAAATGTTTGACTCTTTGCTTGTTGGGAAGGGGCTGGATGTAAGTCTTGTAGCTTCACAGCCATCCTGAAATGCCTTTAGGTACATTTGGGCAGTTTTTTTAATTCTTGAAAAATAGTAATAATAAATAATTCTAGTGGTCACCAGCAGGTGTAGGCGATACAGGGTCAAACTTATATCATGATATTTCAAGAAAACTTGTGATAGCAATATTTCTGATGACAGAAAAAATACTGAATAATGTTTTAGCAGCATTTATAGGTACAAGTAAATGAGGGACATTTTCCATCCTTCTTTTCCAATGAGCTGCTGTAATTGATAAAACACTACCTAATCTGAAGTGGGAATTTATTCAAATGGGATGCCAGTAGTAGCGGCACTATAGTGTAATAGTCACAGCAATATATCCAGTGGCACAATATAAGTCAAATGTGAGCATAAAAGTAGCCCAGGTAGTGTTTTCCCTGGAAAAGTAAAAGTGTAACAGAACTGCTTAACACTTAAGTTTAACTAGGTATGTTACAATCACTGCATCATAGCCTATCAACACAGTCCGAGCTAACCTGTTTGTAGCCACGGCTAATACGTTAAAGCGGTCTGCCAAAAACCAAATCCAAAAACCAAACCATTTCTGACCAAATGAAGGTGTGTATTTTCCATGATTTTTTTTTTTTGCTATAATGTAGGGGGGCTCCTCCTGGACAGCCTGTTTTTCGATTTTTTTCATTCTGTCAAGTCTTTCGTATTGAACGGTTGTTTTTCAAAAACCTTGCCGAAGTTAACGTGTCAAAACACTGATGGCACATATGGACATCAATTTAAAGTACTGTAGAATTCCCTGCATCAGAAGCCATTAATGATCACAGGGCTGCTATTGAAAAACAGACTGAATATATTAAAAATCTGTAATTTGGATAATGAGGATTTGAATTTATGTTCCACAAACTTTTCTAGCTTTTTGCTAGTAAATTGTCATTTTGAAATAGTCTGATCATTAGCAACAGAACTGGCATCAAAATTGGGTTACTTCCCTTACTTCCAAAATTGGGAAGTAAGGGCTTCTTTAAAGTAAGAAGAAATACTGCTGGTGAGAGTCCCAAGTAGGACACAGAGAGGTAATATTTCTAATGAGAAGGATGAAGGTTTCATCTTGTGGAGGGGGTGACAATTTGGGTTTGTTTTGCAACCACAGGACCTTTGCAATTTGGCAGTCATTGAGCTGACCATGAACTCCTCTATATACCAAAGCGTTCTTAAGTCAAATGTGAGGCCATTTGTCCAACCGTTAAAGTTTTGGCCACAAGTATGTCATGCAATAGAACAAAGATCCCAAGCACAACAAAAAAATCTAAAACAGAATGGCTTTAAAAGAAAAGAATTAAGATGCTGCAATGGCCCAATCAAAGTCCAAACTTCAACTTGACTGGAATGCTGTGGTGGCATGTTAAGAGATTTGTGCATAAACAAATGCCCACATACCTCAATGAACTGAAGCAACATTGTAAGAAAGAGCAGGCCAAAATTCCTCCACAACAATGTGAGAGACTGATAAAATATTATATAAAACCATTACTGCAAATTATTGCCAAAAAGGTGGTTCTACAAGCTATGGACTCATGAAATATACTTGGTTTTTCACACACTACTTTTGCGTTTTTCACTTAGAATTTGTTAAATAATGACACAGCGTATAATATGTCATGTGTTCTTGTTCATCTGAGGTTGTATTTAAATAGTTGAAAACCTAGTGGAGATATATAAAACCTTAGAATGACAGAGGGTGCATGTGTTTTTTTAAACTATGGCTGTATATATGAAACAGTGTGTGGGACCAAATGCTTTCTCTCTGTGCTCACAGCAGTACACTCAGACATGAAAAAACTCACATCTAAGCCGTCAGCAGAGATGTTTCTATGCATTCCTACAGCAGCAATAGTCTCTCCAGAGCTCCGTTTGTGCTGTAATTGCTCAGATCAATGGCACTTACGGCCTCCTCCTCTTCTCATCCCACTTCACACAACCATCCATACTCATACTAACAGAGTAGCAAGTGTACACAGTCAGCCTCTGGCAGACAGTCATGGAAGCATGTAAAATAACATAAACACTCACACAAACACACACATGTATATGAAGCAAACAATGGTGCATACAATGATTTTCTTTTCGTCACCTTGGCATGGTTACAGTTTTGTCATTTTCCATCAAATTAAAAAAGTAAAGAAGTAAAATTCCTTTGGAGACACACACACACACACACACACATTCAGACATGATTACAGAGTGGAGTGTGTTGCATTAGAGATAATCATGTTTACAGTTGTCAACTTTCTGCTCTCTGCTCATGCACCACAAACAACAACCGCTGCCTCATTAGACTGTGTGTTGTATGTTTAATTGGCTGTGTGAATCTGTGTGTGCAGTATTAGTATTAACCTCTGTCTGTCATTTTCATCAGTGACTCATATCTATTCTCATCTCATTCAATCTGACTCCATGATAAGCAGCACAATGCGTGTGTAGGGAGTATGAGCCATCCATCTTCTGATCTGCCTTATCAGTTTCACTGTAGCCTGTTTCTATCAACTCTTAATTTAGCATAAAAATCACTTGTTACAGTCTTAATTATACTCCAGTTAAACACTTGAAGGTTTAGACTCTTTTGCACTATTTCCCCCTTTCTCTATACTTGTGTGATTAATCAGAAAAACATTGTCATTGATGTTGGTTAGATCAAGTTTAGGGCTTGATTTGGATTAAGGCACATTTACTCTCTTTTGGGATGTGTACTTTTAATTTAAAGCTGTACACTTCAGAACTTTGCTGTTTTTACATTTTCACATGTTTGTAGGTCAGTTTAACATAGTTTATTTTTCAAAGATAATTCACTGTCAAATCAATTTAACATAATTTAATTTAATTCAGAGGTCTGCATATACTTTAGGATTGAGGCCTGGATACTGGCTAGGCCACTGTATGACCTTAATGTGCTTCTTCCTTTGTTGCCTTGGTGGTATGTTTTGTCATGCTGGAAGACCTATTCAAGACCCATTTTCAGTCTTCTGGCTGAGGGAAGGAGGTTCTCATCCGAGATTTTGCAGTACATGGCCCTGTACATTGACCTTTCAATGCAGTAAAGTCATCCTGTACCCTTAGCAGAAAAAGAGCCACAAAGCATAACGTTTCCGCTTCTGTGCTTGACTGTGGGAATGGTGTTCTTTGGGTCATAATCAGCATTTCTCTTCTTCCCAAGACAGTTGGTGAAGTTGATGCCAAAGAACTCAATTTGGTTGCATCTACCACAGCACTTTCTCCCAAGCCTTCTCTGAGTCATTTAGATGTTCACTGGCAAACCTAAAGGGGACATATCATGCAAAATCCACTATTTTAGCCCTAAAATACATTTTTTGTGTACTTTCAGTGTCTAGGAATGCAGAAAATTTTAATTTATTCTCTCCCGGTGTGGCGTAGATATCTTTATATTCTCTTTGGGTCAAATTTTTCATTCTGTTTAGTTTTCTCTATTCCCTATTACGTTTTCTTGTCTATTACATCAGTATTTGCTGTGGAACTGCTAAACAAGGTTATGGCCTACCAATTTTGTGAATCTGCCATTTTTTTTCTTGCAGTGACTTTGTAGTCCAAGTTCAGTTATGCCAAAGTTGCAAGTAGACAAGTCAAAATGTTTTGTTGTTGGGTATATTAACCCAAAAGATTCCTTACATCAGAAAAAGCAATAAGAAAAGGAAGGATTTAAAAGCATGATACATCCTCTTTAAGACAGGACTGTGCATGTGCTTTCTTAAGCAGGGAGACTTTAGAATAGAATGAAATAGAATAGAACTTTATTGTCATTATACATACAACGAAATTAATCATTATACATGCAACGAAATTCCATTCAGACAACCATCCAAGAGAAGGACAGACAAGACTAACATTGGGGAGATGGGTGTCTGCAGCCGCTGCCCCCTTAGGGCGCCGCCGCCAGTACAATCAATCCCAGAAAAAAGGAAACAGACACACAGTAGGGTAGTTAGGTAAAAAATTCATCTGGTACTGTGCTCATCTTGAGCACCGTATCAGGGTCCAAAAAAGCCACCTTAAGCAAAGCATATTCACACAATTAAAGCCAGGATAGCAATATGGTTGGGTTGGGTTGGGGGGGCAGACGGAGATGAGAGGGTCAGGGCATTATGAAGCCAGATGCCAGCTCCTAGCCAAAATAGTTTGCTGATAGAGATGGATGTTTGTCAGCGGCCATAGTACACCAGATCCAGCTCACACAAAACACAGAGAGGGGCTGTGGGGAAGAGCGTCTGTCACACATTGTCCCGGAGAGATATGATTACCAGCCTCAAAGCTGGCTAGGGAGCCGGATTCCTGATAATGCAGATGTTTTTTTGGAACAGGCTGGTTGTTATTTTCCAGCCTTCAGTTTCACTGGGGTGCCCATTCAGTAAATCCAATAATCCAATTAATTTAGTTACCGTCTTCGCTGTGCAGATCCGAACTTTATCTCCAGATCTAATCCCTTTCGCCTGCGAGCACGTTCTCAGCTGGACTACGCATCCAGCTTGCAGCTCAGGTCCAACAGGCTCTTAGTCTGAGTCTGTGCGGCTCTGCACAGCCCATACATCTGATTGTGCAGACTCGGCATATGTCAAACTGCTGCCCAGATTTTCTTAATCCGGTATCCTCCAAGCCCAGACAGAAGAGATCCCATTACCAAAAAGTTGAATATGTATATGTCTTCCACGTCCTCCACCGCCAGTGCTGAGAGACACACAGATCTCCACGAGCTCCAAAAGTCAAGGACGTAACCGACGGGGTCTGTTTCACTCGGACACGCAGGCTCCCCTTTCCCCAATCTCATAGTGGAGAAAATTCGATCAATGGTGTTGAGGGCCCAGTTTGCCAGATCCATGTTGCTTCTTAATCTTGTTCTTATTCGGTCAAAGTGTAAGAGAGGCATTTACAGCAAGCAGCAAGCAAGAGAGATGGGGGGAAGGCAGGAGAGAGATAGAATGCGGCCGTCTCTGTCAGAGAACAGGAGGGTTACGGTTGCTGCTAGATTTCAGTCCATTACAGCATAGTGTGTTACCATTTCGGTTTATATGGGGATTTCGGCCTTCAGGTCATGAACATGCTCCTTCTGTGCAGTTTTGGGCTGACCCACCACCTTTCATATGCTCATCCTCACCCCATGAGGCAAGATCTTGCATGAATCGCCGAGGGTGATTGATGGTCATTGTATACTGCAGTTGTCACTTTATCATCAAGCTTTTGCTGATGATCTTGTAGCCCATTCCAGCCTTGTGCAAGTCTACAGTCTCATTCCTGATGACAGCTCTTTGGTCTTGCACATGGTGGTGGGGAGATTAGAATGGAAGAAATTGATTCTGAGGACAGGTGTGCTTTATACACATACTGAGTTGAGATCAGAAGTATCTGTAATTTATTGATTGTAACCTAATCACGAGTTTGGCTGGCCAGAACAGGAGTGGGCAATGCAACTGTTGCCACTGCTGTTGGGAGAGGCCCAGACGGCAGCTCTGAGTCTTCCCCCAGTGGCCAGGAGTGACTCCGCCCAGGTCAGGTTGGCAGCTCACGGCTGGGCCCTGGGGATCAGCTGTTCCCTTCGTGCAGCAACTTGGGGATGCAGCTGTGAGTTTGCTATGGCCGTGACCAGCGCAGGGGGAGCAAAGGATCCTGGAGGCATTGGTCCTGGAGGGGCTTCCAATGGCTGTGGCAGGCTGGGTTGGCTGCCACCAGCTCGGGAGCCTGGAAGTAGTGACCACACTGGTGGAGGATTTCCTTGCGGAGGCCGGCCAGTGCTGGACCTTGTTGGAAGCTTCCTGCAGGGGCACTGCAGCAATGGACACTACCTCTCGACCACAGGGATTGCTAGAAGTGCGGACGGCCGGGACACTTACGACACACTTACGCCGTGGCGTGTCCACTGATGGAGATGGGGCAGATGATCTGGGTTGCCAGCTTTCCAGTGCCCTCTCCCAGTCCAGGGGGGACATACAGTGTTCCAGTAAGGTGCCAAGGGGGTACACACCAGGCTATGGTGGACTTGGGCTGTATGCAGACCCTGGTCCACCCTACCCTTGTTCAGCCCGGGACTTTGTTGGAAGAGGGGTGGGTGGAAATTAGATGCGTGCACGGGGACATTCACAACTACCTCAGAGTGGTACTGGAAATTTGACATAAGGGCAAAATGCGTAGGGTTAAGGCGGTGGTTAGCCCTCGCCTGGCCCATCCCTTAATTCTGGGTACTAATTGGCCAGGGTTTGATAGGTTGGTGGGTCAGTGTGTGGGGGTGCGCTCAAGGCTGGTAGGAACATGCGGGATCTGTGCGGCGCTCAGCGGTGACGCAAAGTTGTCTGCCCGGGAGGAGGAGCCAGCAGGGCCTTCGTCGGAGGGTAGATTTTCCACTGGAGCAGTCTCGGGATGGCACTCTATGCTCAGCCTTTGACCTGGTGATAAAAACTGATGGGCACCGCACAGTCTTTCTCTCACTTTGTATTGATTAGGGACAGACTGTATCGGGTGACCCGTGACACCCGCACAGGGGGAGAACACACCCAACTGTTGGTTCTGAAGTGCCACAGGGAAGTGTTCTTTCTGGCAGCTCACTATAACCTGATGGCTAGCCACATGGGATATGATAAGACTCTGGAAAGAATAATGACCCAATTTTATTGGCCAGGCATCCGAGGGGATGTGTGCTGGTGGTGTGCATCCTACCCGAATTGGCGACTAATAAATTTAGGCGGCCATTGCAAAAGTACCTTTGCACCTGCTACCATTGATGGAGGTTCCATTTGAACACATTGGCACGGACCTCATCGGGCCATTTCACCACAGCATACGGGGATTTCAGTTTGTGTTAGTCCTGGTGGATTATGAAACCCGATATCTCCCCCATTCTGATGGGCTGGTGGAGCGACTGAATAAGACCTTAAAGTCCATGATTTTATGTTTATTCATGAGGCTGACCGAAATTGGGATCGCTGGCTAGACCCTCCTTTGTTTGCAGTGCGGGAGGTGCCCCAGGGCTCCACAGGATTTTCTTCCTTTGAGCTGTTGTTTGGCAGAAAATCGAGAGGGGTGCTGGGCCTGCTTAAAGAAAACTGGGAAGAAGGTCCGAGCCACGAGTAAAAAACGAAATTCAAAATCCAAATATTCAATAGCCAAAATCAGCCATTCCCTCCTCACTCCATTTTAAGCGCCATCTCACACTGGCCCAGCGAGCAGATGTGGAATCACTGCAACAATGTTTTGCAGAATGTTTTCTCCTCTGCCGAGTTGCACCATTCTCATACAGCATCATCATTTTGAGACTCGCCCTGCGGTGACAGTGCAGTCACATCCCTATCAGTTACCTGAGCATGAAATGCAAATTCTTTAGAAAGAATTAGCGGCAATGCTGGAGATGGAGGTTATAGAAGAGCCACACAGCACCTGCTGTAGCCCTATAGTTCTGATAGGGAAGAAAGATGGGTTCTGTATCGACTACCTCAAAGTAAATGAGGTGTCACAGTTTGACGCATATCCCATGCTCCGGGTCGACAAGCTGCTGGACCGGTTGGGGACCGCTTGCTTTTTCACGACACTGGATTTGACCAAGGGCTACTGGATGATTCCCTTGTTTCCAGAGTCCCGGGAAGAAAAAGGCTTTCTCCACTCCGTATGGCTTGTACCAATTTGTGACACTTCGGAGCCCCAGTCAAGTTTCAGCACCTCATGGTACTGCATATCCTACCACCTATCTGGATGATGTTATCATCCATAGCGACACCTGGTCAGAGCATGTGCAGCGGGTGGTCGCGGGTCTCTACTTTACATTAAGCAGTTCTCAAATAAAACACATTTTGATATAGCAATATTATATACATGTCTCAAGCATGTCTCTGCCATTTTGATAAAAATGCCAGAATGATATAATGAAATCTTGAGTAGATGTTGAGGCAATGAAACACTTGAGCAAAGATGATTGAAATAGTAGTTATTTCCTCTGTCAAAAGCAACAAAGTTTTGTTTGTTTATTTTATTTGAACTAATAAAATGATAATATAAAACAATTAAGGACATCGCAGTGACGTTCAAGCATGTCCAGCAGAGAGCGACGTTACAGTTCAGACACTGAATTTTGGAACTATTTTTCAAGCAAAATGAGACACAGAGTAACCCAATGTCCAAGTGGGATCACTGGACTCATTAAATACTAACTTCGGCTAACCCGAAAAAGTGCGCAGTTGGAAAGAGGGAGGTACAGTATCTGAGGTAAGACTTGGGAGGTGGACATGTGCATCCACAGGTAGAGAGGATGGCAGCCATCACATCCTGCCCGTGTCCCAAGACCAAAAAGGAGGTGAGGCGTTTTCTGAGGCTGGCCAGCTATTACCGTAGAATCATTCCGAACTTTGCGGAGCTGTCCAGCCCTTGACCGACTTCACCCAGAAGGGTGCCTCTGATCTTGTCCAGTGGACGGAGCGGTGCCAGGTGGTGTTTGATCGGGTGAAGCAGGCCCTCTGCAGAGAACCCCTGCTCCACACACCTAACTTTGCCCTCCCTTTTAGAATTTCCCCTTTGTGTGATAATAAAGAATCTATCTATCTATCTATCTATCTATCTATCTATCTATCTATCTATCTATCTATCTATCTATCTATCTATCTATCTATCTATCTATCTATCTATCTATCTATCTATCTATCTATCTATCCTTTTTGTCTGCAGACCGATGCTTCGAACAGAGCACCACCTATTTACCCTAATCTATAATAACTATAATTTCCCCATTGTGGGATCAATAAAGTATAAGCAAGCAAATTACTCTGCTGCACATCCTTTCCAGCTTGATCTGTCTACCTTGTCAATCAATGCAAGGCTTTTTCTCTTTCCTTCGTTTCCAGCCTCAAACACAACTCACCATATGCCTTTTCCTCTGCCTTTACCTCCTGTCTCTGCTGTTTGCCTAGCCTCCCAGTATTCCTGTCTACTTTTTTCATCTCTTTGACTATCCCACTTTTCCTTAACTAGCCTCTTCCTTTGAGCAAGTTAGATCGAGGGTATTGTTAACTTAAATCAATCCTGTTGTCTTATTAAATAGATGAAAAAAATAAATAGCAAAACAAACTATACCTGCACACCCAAGTAAAGTCTATATTTTTGAAACTTGAATGCATACATTAGAGATTGGCCTGTGGTTAGCCTAGCCTTGGCTTCAGTGTTTTTCTTACAATAGTTATTGTTGGGTTTTTTTTATCCAATTGGGTCAGAGTGGGGCAAAAACATACCTCAAATTAGGTCTGATTCCAGGATTGCACCTAGTTGTAGAACTGCATCAAAAAATGGAAAGTGTCACAGCGAGAGCTTACTGTGTAAAGATCCATCATAAATTGAAAGATCAATACACAGACAGAGAGATAGACATGGTTATCTATCTCTTTCTATCCACCACAGATGCTTTATATAGATATCTTTTTATCTTTAAAAATGTATCATGAATGGATGGGGCAGATGGGGCTCAGAAGGTAGAGCAGGCTGTCTACTTATCAGATCGATCATCCGTAATACCACTTTACCTCTTCAACTGATATATATCCACCTACATCCACCAGTAAAGAGAGGCTCAGTCAGTTGTTGCTGTATGTGAATATATATATATATATATATATATATATATATATATATATATGTCACTTTCTCTTTATGCTGGAGTTAATTGTCCAGTAATTGAAAAATATAAAGAAATTGTTTTACTCACTATTATATGTCAGCAAAAATGCCCATATGCTCTAAAAATTAGCAGTTGTCTTCTGGTAGTGTAGTAAACTGATCAGCTCAGACTGATCAAAACCTGTGTGACTACGTAAAAGGTCCTGTTTACATGTAAACAGGACCTTTTACGTGTGAACACCTACCAATAAAAAACATCTTTAAAATGTGCTACTTTGGCTTGGATGCAGCACTCTCTGTTTTTAGTAACCACTCTGACTGGTTACACATAATGAGTAATAGCCCATTAGTGCTGAAAAGGCTGTGTTACTCATGTACTCCCTTTGCAGACCAGTAAGGTGACAGAGAAAAATTACAAAGCTAAGGTAGCACAAATTTCAGAAATTATTGGTACAGTTTAAAAAAGAAAAAAAGCAAAGAAAAAAAATGAGAAGAGTTGGTTGAATAATTAACAGTTGACAATTACTATGAGCTCCACAGGAACAGGTGTGTTAGAGTAGTTTGTCATCAAGATGATTAAAAAATCCTTCTTTAATAAACAAATTATTAATGAATATTACTGAAATCAAGACTAGCCTAGTGAGGAGGAAAAAAATATGAGTTCAAATACAAAAGCCACTAAACGCCACCGCCATCAAAAATTAGATAATGATATTTTACGGGATCCTTTCCACATGATCAGTTGACAGCTCAGCTCCTCTCTTCACCCGAGTGTCCAGAACATATGGCCACAGATCTGGTTATACGATTACAAAATCGATCATCGACCTGCGAACTAGGGTGTCTTGGTGCCATTTGCACTTATGGGCATCCTTATGTTTGAACATGGTGTTCATTATGGACACCATAATGAACACCATGTTCAAACATGGTGTTCATTATGGACAAACTGTGGTTTGCACAGAAGTCCAATAACAAGACACTATTTGGGTTCAGATCGGGCAGGCTGTTCCTCCGAATCATACCCCTCCAGGTCTCACTGTCATTGCCCATGTGAGCATTGAAGTCTCCCAGCAGGACGATGGAGTCACCGGATGGAGCACCCTCAAGCACCCCGCCCAGTGACTCCATAAAGGGTGGGTACTCTGAACTGTCATTCGGCGCATAAGCACAAACAACAGTCAGGACCCATTCCCCGGCCCGAAGGTGCAGGGAATGGGTACTAGAAAAGTACCATATAAATGCAGTTATATTATCAGAGACATAATATATAAGGTACAGACTTGACACCCAAAAAATCATGAATAGAAATAAAAAATTCTGTAATTTCAAAGACTGATGTTGACGTGGTGCTGCCCCCAAAGAGTCAATCAGTAATCAGTACTGTTGTGTAGATGCATGCATACGGTAGAAGTTCAGGATTGTTTCAGATGTGTGGTAGCAAGGTTATAGCTCTGCTTGTGATTGTAGTAAAGATGTAGGTAAGGGTATTTTTTATAACTTTTGAATTAGAACAGCATTTGTTCCAGATCATATTGGATGAGCAGAGAAAGTGTTGTGTCAGAAATTGAGCTGTTAATTAAGCTGTGCAAATCCAATAGTATAATGTCTGGCAGGAAAACCCCTTTTCTAACCTTATTTTTTTGCACAGTGGTTCGCAACATTACGGCTTTGAATTCAAGTCACAGGTTTGGCTAATAGTTTTTGTATGGAGGTCATGTTCTCCCTGGCTTGTGTGTATTTCTTTTGGGTGCTCTGTCTTTCTTGTACTATCCAAAAACACATTAATGGATGATTCTTAACTGGATGTGGATATGAAGTAGATAAAGTGCATAAAGGAAAGAGCTGTGTTGTATGAAATGGGCTTGTAGTCCAAAGCATTACTCTCTGTTTATGATCAAACCGGGTGACAATACCTTCTGGACTATGGCTAGCCAGATTTATGGGAGTGATTAAGATTGATAAGGGCCAATCAGTGGGCTAATCATATTCAAAGTGTGTATCTGAAAGCAATTTGGGACATGAATTAATGAAAGTGCTCAAGTTAAGAGAAAATAACTTTAAACTTAGGTGGCTAGCTGAACAGGAGGTATAGCAGTCATTGGAATTTCACTTGGTAGACCAATATGGTCTAAATTATGTGTCACCATATATTTCTTTTACAGACATTCATCTTCTCCGTAGGTTGAATCCTAAAACTTCTGTAATCCTCTGACCATGTGGTAACTCTGTATTTTAGCCTTTATTGGATTGGGCAATATGGAGTAGGTAGGAAGGTGGAGAGAAAATGACACTCACAAAACAACCCGGTTCGGACCCAAAGACAGGTTGCTGCAGTAAGGTCTTTAGGTTGTAGTACATGCTTATCAACCAGGCAAGCTGCAGTGGCACTCCACAAATGTTAACTCCCACATATAAATCACTTGCTAGCTGGCAGTTGATAACACAGCTGATCACCAAGCACTAGTATACAGTAGGTAATCTTCATATGTATTTACCACTTGGTAATATTTCATTGTCATTTGTTGCCACATCATGACGAGTTTTCTTCCTGTTGTACTCCCTTGCAATGAAAAATCCATGTACACGTATGTCTGATTAGAATTTTGATGCATAATCACCAGTTATCATGATCATTTGGTTCTACAGTAAGTGTGCAATAATAGTACCTGTCATAAGAGATTTGGAGAATACAGACTGGAGCTGATAGCATTTTTTTTAATTACTATAAATATATGTATGTATACAGATGAAGCCACTTAAAATGGCCGGCCGATCCGTGGCGGACCTTGGCCGATCCGTGGCCGAAATGAGATCCCCCACTCATGATGTAGACAGTGCAGCCATGGGTGGGAACGCCCCTGAGCAGTATTTGGGAAAACTGGTGGTAATGTCTTGTGTATTCACCAGGAGGAGCAGTGATAGTGGAAGCGCTTTCAATTACAGCCCGCTATGCTGCATATAATTCATACATTTTATATTTGCTCAGGGGTTCTATGATTCTAACAGAATCATAACGTTGAACCTTTCTATAAAACACTTTTATAAATATTTGCTTGCTGCCAGTAAAGTAGAGGATGTACACACTGAACAAGCTGACTAATGAACGTGACAGCATGAAACAATTATTTAACTGCACTGCTAATGTTTGTAAACAAGAAGTAAATTCTAAATGTAAACACGAATTGATTATTGCTGAGTTCTGTCAGTGAACGGCAAATTTATACGACAGAGAGGAGTGGGATTGCGCAACAATGATGTATGTGAGTGTGTAATCTGCTCTAACGAAATATGGCAGAAATATGTGGAGCTCTGTTCTAAACATTTAGGGGGAAGACTCGGTGAAAAGCTACTTTAGGGGAGGGACCCAAAGATTTGGCTCTTACAAAAACGGGAATAATCCCTTGCTAGTGACGTGCTGATGTTGTGTCTAAAAGTGATCGTCTGCCAAAAAGCGATTTCTGGTATTTGCCAGAAAATGATTGTCTGCATTTAAATGCCTGTAAATGACTTGTTGACCTACAATCTGCTTTCCAAATTAACAGTCACAGCGGCAACGATCGGAGCTGCTGTGAAAGCGACCAAATGCAACAACAGCCACATGTTCCGCAACAGTTTCCAGCCAAATACTGCAGTATTTATTTATTTATTTACAGGTACAAAAACTGCATATGCTGACAGGTAGAAAAAAGTGAACAGGGCGTTAATTTTCGGTCTGAATAACCCTAACCCGATGAATAAATAAATAAGCACACTAATTACATGATGTTCTATCACCAGTTTTACAAATAATTTATAGACTGCATAATTTTAAAATGTAGTAGACTGCCTGCCACAAACCACTTTGTCTTTTTCTGTAAATTAATATCGCGCATGCTGAAAGCGGCGCTCAAAAAAAGTGCTTGTTTGGATAAAATAAATTCTGTATGTGTATGTTATTCCAATGGCTTTTGCAGATGTGCTCTTTAGGAAACCTCAGTAGTCCAACTTCTTCGAACAGCATACAGTCATGGTACGAGTAACGTACAATGTCAATTCTAAAGTCATGACAGGTAGATGTTACCTCTGATGACAGATGAACTGCAAATATGCCATATTACACTGTGTCATTATTTACTAAACATAAACTAAGCCAAAAAATGCAGAAGTAGTTTATGAAAAACTAATTACACCCTTAATGCTAAGATAAAAATTAAGAGGGTAAGCAGCAGTCACATGCAGCACCTCTATAACAGAGTGAGTTTTGGCAGTTTGCAGGCCTTGAGTGTTTAGGTGTGTGTTAGGGAAAGCAATCAGGGTCTAACCCCTAAACCTAACCCCAGGGATGGACGTCACAGTAAATTCACCCAAAGATGAAACGAGTCAAGGTGTTCCAGTCACCCAGTCAAAGTCCAGACCTCAGCCTGACTGAAATGCTGTGGCTGGGCCATAAGAAAGCTGTGTATAAGTAAATGACTGCAACGTGCAGAGAGTTAGCACAGTGTTACTGTAACTTCATGAAGGGGCAGAGGCTTGCGTGGTGCGCTGATCTGGAGACAATTACATTACATCTGTAATGTTATTAATTACATTTGTGCACCCCCGCCAAAAAAAAAAAAGAATAAATTGTGTACTTATTTGTACTGTGTGTTTTTGTGTGATTATGAGAGCCATCCCCTCCTTGACCATGGTCCATCTGTCACTCCAAGAAAGCTCATTAAGCATGTCAAAGTGTGCAGGCCTGCTGGGAGGGAGGGTGCACGTGTGTGTTTATGTGCATGCTTGCTTGTGTTGGTTGGAGGATGGAAGAGGAGGAGAGTGAATGAGTGGGTGGGGTGATCTCTGTCACTTTGTATTACATCATATCCTGCAAAGGAATCACACTGGCATGAAATAATCCAAAGTCTAAGACATGAAAGGAGGGATGCATGATTATGGAGGAAAAAAAAGGATGAATTTATGTTATGTAATTGCAGCAGTTTCTTATCCTCACATAACTGTTTAACATTAACTGAACAGTGGCAGCCCACGTTATGACAACAGAAGGTAGGCAAGTCAGCTGTAGGTAGTGACGGGATGAATAAGATCACAGTTACAATGTTGAAATGGGCATGTTCAACTGAGAGGAGACCCAAGACACACTGTCTGCTACTTTGAGAACTTTTCAGTTCCTCCCCAAGAAGAGTTGGATGTGGTGGCTGTGGAGAGTGAAGTCTGGCCATCTCTGCTTAGACTGCTGCTCCCATTACAAGTTAATCAGTAGAAAATGGATGGAAATAGAAAATAATATACTTTTTGTGAACATACAACACAATAATGAATGTGGAATCAGTGCTTATTTAGTTCCAGAACTTAGTATTTTCATTCAAACAGATGGCTGAAGTGGTTTCCAGTATTAATTTTTCTGTTCCACAAACCACAAAATTCAGCTCCGTTTAGCAAAATTGTGAATGAAGTTAGTATTTAATGAGTCCAGTGATCCCACTTGGACATTGGGTTACTCTGTGTCTCATTTTGCTTGAAAAATAGTTCCAAAATTCAGTGTCTGAACTGTAACGTCGCTCTCTGCTGGACATGCTTGAACGTCACTGCGATGTCCTTAATTGTTTTATATTATCATTTTATTAGTTCAAATAAAATAAACAAACAAAACTTTGTTGCTTTTGACAGAGGAAATAACTACTATTTCAATCATCTTTGCTCAAGTGTTTCATTGCCTCAACATCTACTCAAGATTTCATTATATCATTCTGGCATTTTTATCAAAATGGCAGAGACATGCTTGAGACATGTATATAATATTGCTATATCAAAATGTGTTTTATTTGAGAACTGCTTAATGTAAAGTAGGCACTCAGAATGGGAAATCATTTCAACTCTTTATAGTTGAAAAGAATGCTAGCAAAGCTCGGATTTTTCCATCATGTCAGGTTCTGCCAGGTCAGGTTCACAGCAATTACAATGAATTCCTGCAGTGACAGGGCTGCAGAGTAAGTATCAAACCATTTAAACAGATCTCTTAAGCTGCTCCAGCAGCATTATCCCCCTCAACACTCAACTGACGAGTCAATGACTGCTACATAAACAACAGAATGAGTTAGTGAACTACAGTATCTTGTTACCAAAATTAAATACTTCTGGCAGTGCTTGTGAGTTTTGAGAAAAGATAAAAGCTCAAAACAAAGGAAGGATTTATCCATGTTTTTATTGCTTGGAACATTGTCAACATAACCAGCGTGTAGTGGGTGGATAGATGGTAGAACAAACATTTTGCCTGCTGGGATCTTAAAGCACTGATGCTCAGAGCCAGACTCTTTCTTAAAAATCTAACAAGAGTGTGATATCATTTTGAACAACTGTAGCAGGTTGTTGCTTCATCTTTCTTGCCATCTATGTGTGTGTGTATGCATACACATCCGTGCGTGCATATATGCACCTGAATCTCCCACCTGCTGCTCTATCCCATCTGTGTTCAGCAGGAAGTAAAGCCACATTTTACATAATAATGTAATAGTATGCATAGTCTGCTATTGCTCCAACTTTTCCTCTTCATAGAAGCGTGCATGCACACACACTTCAGACACACGTGGGGATTAAGATTTAAATGCCATATTGCTCAGCAGTGTAATGGCAAGGCCTGCTACACATAAGGTGTTGGATTTCATCAACATCTGGGACATGTCTGTGTGTATGTTATGATCCTTGATCATAACACATTTTAGCAAAACCTGACTTTGAGCTTCCCTGCCTGCTTCACCTTTTGGATTAAGACCATACAAAATTTCACTTAATATCTTCACAAAATCAGGCAAGTTGTGATCTCATGATGTGTTCCTTTTAAAATCAGAAGCAGTGCACTTAAACATTAGTAAACTGTAATGTGTTGAAGCCGTGTTTTTCAGCATAATAAAACCAGCACTGTGTTGTACTGCTAGTGATGCAGGTATGGTTCTGTGTTGCTAGCAGACTAAACAAATCCTGTTCTTCCTTGCTTTTCCAATTTTACTACTGGAACACACTCAACTTGGTGGTGACATCACTTCGGAGGTAAATGGAATGCATCATTAAAGCAATTTGTTTTAGGGCTTCTGCTTTTGCAGCAGAGAAATAGTACAAAACATAATTTAATGTTTGACTTTGATCCTTTCTTTTTCCAACTTTTAACACATTCGCCTTACTTGCCAAAGTTACCTGACTCCAAGGGTTGTTCCAAAGTGCATTAAAAGGGGATTGCTCTATGAGGAAGGGCATCCTTAAAATCTGTTCCAAATCAAACATGTGGATCCATCTGCTGTAGTGACCTATTGGGAAATAAAGGAGCGACCGTACAGTGTATCACAAAAGTGAGTACACCCCTCACATTTCTGCAGATATTTAAAGTATATCTTTTCAGGGGACAACACTGACAAAATGACACTTTGACACAATGAAAAGTAGTCTGTGTGCAGCTTATAGAACATGTACATTTATTCTTCCCTCAAAATAACTCAATATACAGCCATTAATGTCTAAACCAGAGGCAACAAAAGTGAGTACACCTCTTAGTGAAAGTCCCTCAAGTGTCAATATTATGTGTGGGAGAAGAACTTGGACTGCAAATGGATTGTTGTGATCCTCTTGAATTCTGCAATCACAGACAAAAGACAAAGTAATGGTAGACAAAACTCAGGTTTCTTCACACCATATGCAGGACTGCGTTTTGCCATCAGGTTTGTGTTTTATGAAATTCACAGTAACTTGAGGGCATCCAAGTTATCTGAGCTTTGTTCAGTAGTTAACAAGTCTTTTACCTCAGGCTTGTCTTCCATGTGCTGTCCAGTGACTGAACCTGGCTCTTTCAAACATGGATGTGTTGCTGTAAGAGCTGCTTCATCAAATTCACAGTCAGAGAGGTACACCTTGTACTGGATGATTGTTTCAGCTAAGCTATCAAGAATGGCAGATTTAAGTTTAGTTTCAGGAGTGAACAAAGCTCCAGTTTATTTGAAAGCAGAATTGGCTCTGTCTAGCCATAGCTGAGTATCATAAGAGAACTGGGTAATGGGGAAGACAATGGGCCATGCAGTGGTTCTCAAGGAGATAGACTCAGGAGAAAACAGTATGTCTGTATCAAGTGAGCTCCTAACAGATGAAAGGGATGAGGAGTCCTCTAGAGGGTGGGAAGCAGCAGCAAGCAGAGGGAGCCACCAGGCAGGGCAGGTTATCTGGACAATAACCTTGTGTGAGCAATTAAGTCACATAAGTAATGCCACATTCATTTCCCACACATTTTAAATTTCCATTTCAGGGATTTGTTATTCTCTGATTCAGAGCAAAGTAACAAGACCTGGTCAGAAAGAGAAGAAGAAGAAAAAGAACAAGAGAAGGAAATGATTACGAGGAGGAGAAAAGATGAGAAGAAGGACAGAATGAGAGGCAGAAAAAAAGGAGAAGAAAGGGTCGAAGTAGAGTGTAGCTGTATGTGATTCAGTTCTAGTCTTCTTCTGTTGCTTTTGTCTGAATCTGCCATAAAAGTATATTAATATTAATTTACAGTCCCACTGAAATAAGTCCTTGCTGAAAAAAAGAGAAAAAAAAAAGGTTAATGGTTTCTATCCATATTTTATTACGCATGTGTGTGTGTGTGAGTGAGTGAGAAGTGAAGTGGGTAATAGGTTTATTGATAACATTAGGTCTTTCCACGCCCAAACAGGTTGTTTCAGCCTCCTGTGCTGATTTCACAAGTCATGAAGTTCTTTTGTGCTCAGAGTGAATGCAAACGATTTTACCTCTTTTGTTTGGATGTCTGTTCCTGTGCAAAATCACCAAATGGACCCACTAGAAAAGCTCTTAGTAAATACTAAGAGGCTATTTGCTGCAACAAGCTGAAGCTGTATCTTTAAGACATGTGCCAGGTAATAGAATGAAAACTCCTTCTTGCTCCAGAGTCTTCACATCTTGAAGAAAACCCTTTCAAGAATATAAATGGAGAGGGGTAGTGTTGCTGAACTTAATAAATAGTGCAGTTCCTCTAAGAACTCATCAGTTTCATCAATGTGCAAAATGTTCTAGCTTGAGCATTGCTACAGCAAAGTTTTTCTCAATTATTCAGGCAAGTTCTTATCTAAACTGACATCACTCTTGTTAAAAATGTTTAAAACGAGAGCCCCCTGTTCATCAGAAATGGGCATTGCCAGGACACGCTCCCAGGAGAATTTAAGGGCATTCACCAAACCACCATTTGAAAAACTAATAATAGTACAAATCATAGAAATCAGCCTCCTTTAAGCTGGATCACAGGCAGAAATCCAGTCAGCATAGACTCCGGTGTACGACCAGTGAAGTGAGGAAAAAGGTGATGTACAAAGTGTCTAATTTGGAAGAAGTGGAATGGGTGGCTACTAGGTAACCCAAACTTCTCCATCAGTGTTGGAAAGGACATAAAAACTCCATCAACGGAAAGTTCATTAATGGTCATAATGCCCTTCTCTGACCATAACTGAAAGGTTGCATCAGTGCATGCCGGCGGGAACTGGTGATTGCGTGCAATGGGAGTAAAAATCATACCACTGTGAAGACCAAAATGTCTCCTAAATTGGAGCCAAATCCTGTAGGAGTCACGGACAATGGGGTTGTTGGAGAGTCCTGTAAGAGGGATGTGAAGTTGGTAGCAAATTAAAGAATGCAGGGAGTGTTGCAAAGATGACAGCTCAAGCTGCACCCATTATTTACAATTGTTTGCATCAATTGTTGAAACATTTCCAGTATTGAGGGAAGCGAAAGGATGGGATCGGAAATCTTCAGGAGATCATCAGCATACAGGGAAAGTTTGCGAACAGAATTGGATCATGTGATTCCCTCAAATACCTGATATTGGTGTAACCAGATGGCCAGCGGCTCTATTGCCAGATTAAACAACAAGGGTGAATACAGAAGATGGATGCAGGAAATCAACCTAGGGCAGGAACCAGATTTCTACAGGATATAAAACAAGTATTTCCATTCAACTCTATCAAAGGCCTTTTTTTTTTTTTATTCCAAGATGGCGCCACGGTAGGCAGCCTGTTACTGCAGCTCTCAGTTTATTTCCTCCTTTTGTGTGTTTTTCTTACGTTGAAGTTTTTCTTTTGGACTCTTTGTGTTGTGGTTATATCAGATATCAAACCTGCCATGGACCTGCAAAGTTTCATTAAAGTAGTGGCCTTCCTTCTACTCTGTTTTGGGCTTTTCACCACTTCATCTGGAGAACCTGTGAGCCACTCTATTGTTTACAGCCGGGATCAGCTGTTAGCTCTGTGCAACAGCAGGGTACTCCCGGAGGAGCGACCCAAGATTCCGAAGGAATTAAGGCGTCGGAGGGGGGATGCAGAGCTGGAGCGAAGTACCGGCAGAGGAGGACACAGTAAAAACTGAGCATTCCATCTATTCTCATGAGTAACGTAATATCTTTACCCAACAAGATGGAAGAGCTGACGGCGCTAACCAGACTGCAGTGGGAGTACCAGCAGAGCAACCTCCTGCTGTTCACAGAGACTTGGCTCACGGACCACACACCAGACTCCGTCATAACCATGGATGGCTTTCAACTGGTGAGAGCGGACCGGAGCATGAGGGAGAGTGGTAAGAGGAGAGGCGTGGGACTGGTGATGTACGTCAATGAGAGATGGTGTATCCCAGGACACATCACTGTGAAGGAGCAGCGCTGTACCAAAGACATTGAACTGTTAGTGGCCATTCCACGAGGCCTGGGAGTTTTCACATGTCATTGTGTTAATTGTTTACATCCTGCCCTCGGCCGACGCTACGGCAGCCTGTGAGAACATTCACACAATCGTCTCTCAGTTACAGACGGCACATCCGCGGTCCCTGATTATCATCTCTGGGGACTTCAACCATACCTCACCTTCTTCCATTCTCCCTAATTTCACCCAATATGTTGACTGCCACACAAGGGACAATAAAACTATAGACCTGCTGTTTGCCAACACAAAGCTCATCACCCCTCCCCCTACTTGGCCACTCAGACCACAACCTGGTCATTCTTCACCCCACCTACACCCCCATTGTGAAGAGGAAACCCCCCACCAAGAAGGTGATAAGACCGTGGTCTGAGGACTGCAGTGAGGCCCTGAGAGACTGTTTTGAATGTACAGACTGGCAGGAACTCTGCAGGCTTCACAGTGAGGACATCGACGCTGTCACCCACTGCATCACAGACTACATGAACTTCTGTGTGGAAAACACTGTGCCAACCAAGAAGGTACGGTGTTTCTCCAACAATAAACCGTGGGTGACCCCAGAGCTGAAGGCCCTGCTGAATGAGAAGAAGAGGGCCTTCAGC
>JAMQGT020010194.1:0-13710 GCA_024447675.2 Pterophyllum scalare | reverse complement strand
TTATGTAACATTTATTCGTTCAGTTACGTATTGCTCACACACACGCACACATTTAGCCATATAATTGGTAATTAAATACAAAGAATACAGCTAAGTCTTTAATAAGTTGCATGTGCACAGTTTGTGCTATAAACACCAGTGGATAGAAACATGTTGCCAATTATAATCTCACACTATAAACATAAACAGCAAACTCACAGGAGGACTGGAATTATTATCTCTTTTTTACCTTTTACAGTAGACAGTATACTAGTAATAAAAGGTCAGCAAAATGAGATGAGGAAGAAACTGTTACCCATTCAGTGAAGATCTGTCTCAGAGGGAGGGCCAAGGTGGAGTACTGTCCCACCTGTAGGACTGGACACCTGCTCTCACCCACAGTCATGGAGGCATTACTACTGTTTGAGATACGAAGAGAAAGCTCCTGCAGGATGTCCACTTCATCTGCAGGGAGACAATAAAACAAATATGTTGTTTCACCCAGAGCACTGATTCTCAAACTTTTTTAAATAATGCACCTCCTCAGCAGCATTCTTTTACAATTGCTTCATTTTGATTTCTGTTTTTACTGAAAAGGACGCCTAAGTTTCAGGGTGTAGTGCTGCTACATTTCAAACAGAAATCCAGTTTCTTGAATTTTGTCATTAAAAATCGAAAACTGGCTTTCTGCTCACAGAGAACTGCACTACATTTCTGACTGCACCATTTTAGTCAAAACAGGGTTCTGGGGCCTAACCAAAGAGCAGCAAGAAAAAAAAAAACAGAGAGCAGAGCAGGAATCAGTAACAACAGGCATGACACAGAATAAGTTAGAAATAGTAATGAATAGTATGAAATTGAGGAGCATGAGTACAGGTGGATTGTAAAGCAGCTTGCAGCAGCAGCAACAACTCTAGGGAGACCAAAGACAAATTATAGCACACCCCAACAGAAATGCAAGGGTGGGGTGAAAATCATGTGGGCTAGCTATGTGATCAGCTGTCCTATCCAACTATCCTTCTGTGAGGTTTTACTGCATTTATATCTTACTTACATTTTATAGCAGCTAGCAACTAGAATATAGAATATGAATATAAAATGGGAAATAGGTGCAGCGATTTATTGCAAAATCTGCAAACATTAATGGTAATACAGTATAGAAGGGGGGAAAAACTGTTTGTACTATTCTGATGAACTTGAAAGTCAATATTTGGTATGACCACCTTTATTCTTCAACACAGCCTGAACTCTCTTAGGGAAGCTTTCTTGACATTTCTTTAAGTAGTCTTCAGAAATCACTCTCCAAGCTTCTTGAAGGACATTTAAAGCCCTCCTTTGGATGTTGGCTGCCTTTTGTTTCGTTCTCTGTCAAGATGATTCCACACTGCTTCAATAATGTCGAGATTTGGGCTCTGGGGAGGCCCATCCATGACTGTTAGTCTAACAATCTGTTTAGAATCATTTTCATTTTGAAAAATAAAGCCGTTGCCAATCAGACGCTTTCCAAATGGTATTCCATGATGGATCAAAATCTGACATTGCTTTTATTGCAATTAAAATTTCATTAATTTTGAAAAGATCCTCAACACAACTGGCTGAAATGAAGCCCCAGACCTTGACCTTTCCTGACCGCCATACATATCGACAAAGAACCAAAAATTTCAGACCTGTTGTCACTGATTTTAAGTCCAGTTCTTGCATAATTTGGCATCATTCAGTCTCTTTTTCCCATTTCCCTTCCATAAGAATGGCTTCTTGACAGCAGCCCTTCCACCGTGACCATTTCTGATGAGGCTCTGGTGAACAGCAGATCTCTCAGGTCCTGTGTTAGGTCTTTGCTATTTTTTTCTATTTGTTAAGGGCATGACTTTCAGATACTGATAATCTGTAGATAGTTTTTTAAGTCTGCCACTTCTTCTTTGAACTCCACTTGCCTAGTTTCCTTACATTTTTTTTAAGGATTCAGTGCACACAGTGCAGAAATATACCATGTAGATTGCCAAAGAGCTATTAGGCTCTTTGGCAATGAGCATTTTGGTGCAGAAATACTATTTCATGCCTGTCAAACTGTGTTATCTTTGGTATTTTTAGTAGGTTCAGCTAAAGAAATGGGAACAAATTATGTGGTTTTGCAACAGGCTGCTAGTAACAAAATGCCTAAAGATACAATTTAAAATTGGTTCTAAGTTGTCTGTTATGTGTTAGACACAACACCGGTTCATCTCTTGAGTTAGGTACCATTTTATACTTGAATGATTCATAGGTCAGTGTTCACTTAACACTTGACTTTCATATGAAAGAAAAAAAAATCTGAAAATGGTCAGGTACAAGAACTGGACTGAAAATGAGTGAAAAAGCAGCCAATGTCCAAAGAAAACTACAGAAACCTGAAACCTAGCAAACCCTCAGACCTTCAAAAAGCCTGGAGAACTATTGCTCCATGAAAGCAAAATAGAAAGAAATTTGGGGTGGGTCAAGACTTTTGCACAGTACCTGTTTATGCAGGCCTATTCAGCAAGTAATAACCAACTCGTATTGTTTTTATAACACTAGCATACAACTGTACCTTTAAATAAAGTTATATGTTAGAGTGCTAAATAAGGCCACCTATGCAGAACCAGACCCATAAGGAACTGGTCTTTTCAGTTTAATGTGGCAGAATTTGACCTGCACAGGGCCTTGAGCTCAACCCCATCCAACGTCCTTGAGATGAAAGCTCAAGTGTCCACACACTTTTGGTCATGTAACAGAAGTGTTTCAAGATTAATGCATCCAGGCAGCGACCATGTGTGGCAGGCAAACCAAATCATTCAGGCTGCTGGAACTTAAGAAAAACCTTAGCATGCTGTGAACACACCACTCACTGCTGGCATTACTAAAAAGCGGAAAACCACTTGCGGTGGTGTTGCCTTTTAACGCTGCAGAGGGTTGTTACATATTTTAACCAGTTTTTTTCTTTTTCTCTTTTTGGTGCCCTACAGTGCTAAACACTGTTTTATCCTTCACCCACTGGCTTATTTCCAGTCATTAGATAGACATTACCACATGAGAGGAGGTAAAGTGCCGTTCGTCGTGACTTGCCCACAGGTGGGCTCGATGATTACTTTGCGCTTGAACAACTCCTTTCTGAGGATTATGAACGCACCTCTTCATCATATTTGGAGAATCTGAGTCACCGTTCTAAAGAAGACTGGTATTGTTGTATGTTGGTTACACTCTCACCTGGGAGCTCAATGAGGTCCCACTGAACCAAAATGCCAATGTCATTATGTCACATGCTGGTCTAAGATTAATTATGCTAACATAGGAGTATTTGAGCAGGAAAAAAAATCTAACCAAAGCTCACTGTTAACACACCAGCAAAGGCATGCTTCAGATGTGAACGCTCAAGCCAATGAAAATGCACCACTTTCACATTTTTTAAATTAATTAATCCATGTCTGTCAGCCAATTTGGTGCAGCATTATCACATTCTTCTGCCCCTAGGAATTACACTGGTGATCCAGAGCCACTGTCACACCAATAAAGCCAACAGTACAAAAAGCTATATTATACAAAAGCAAGCAAGTGATACTTATCTATATAAAGATTTTCACACTGAGGTGCATGCAAAAGATCAATTATAACAATACCAGTAGGCAGGTGATACAAGAATTTGGAATGGAAAGAACAGGACATTTATAAAATGCAAAGATGTAAATTTACCCTAATTAGAAGTTTAAAAAAAATGACATCATAAATAAGCCACGGGTTAAGACCAGTGCAAGAATTAAACAGCAAAAATGTGAACTGTGAATTTAAATGTAGTTGTTGGTGTTAGACAGGCTGGTCTGAGTATTTCAGAAGTTGTTGATCTACTGGGAGTTTCCCACACAACCATCTCTAGGGTTTACAGAGAATGGTCCAAAAAAGAGAAAATATCCAGCGAACAACAGTGTTGATGTCAGAGGTCAGAGGAAAATGACCAGACTGTTTTGAACTGATAGCAAGATAACAGTAACTCAGATGATCACTTGTTACAACCAAGGTACGCAGAAAAGCATCTCTGAATGCACGCCTTTGAAGCAGATGGGCTACAGCAGCAGGAGACCGCACTGGGTGCCACTGCTGTCAGCTAAGAATGGGAAACTGAGGCTACAGTTCACATGGGCTGACCAAAATTGGACAACAGAAGGTCGGTAAATGTTGTCTGGTATGATGAGTCTCAATTTCTGCTGCAGCATTTGGAAGTAGGGTCATAATTTGGTGTAAAAATATGAAAGCATGGATCCCTCCTGCCTTGTATCAATAGTTCAGGCTGCTGACAGTGGTATAATTGTGTGGGGGATATTTGCTTGGCGCACTTTAGTATATTACCACAGCCTACCTAAGTAGTGTTGCTGACCGTGTCCATTTTTTTATGATCCATCTTCTGATGGTTGCTTCCAGCAGAATAACATACCATGTCACAAAACTCAAATCATCTCATCATCTCAAATCATGTACCCAAATGGCCTCAGTCACCAGATATCAATCCAACAGAGCACCTTTGGGATGGTGTGGAATGGGAGGTTGGCGTCCCAGTAACTGTGTGATGCTATCATGTCAATATGGACCAGAATCTCTGAGGAATGTTTCCAGCGCCTTGTTGAATCGGTGACACAAAGAATGAAGGCAATTCTGAAGGCAAAAGGGGGCTCAACCCACTACAACGAAGCAAGGTGTACCTAATGACGTGGCCAGTGAATGTATGACATTAAAGAACCCACAGAAATGAATGAGCACTGTTTGTGTAGGCGACCAACAGCTAATCCACCTGAGGCATCAGGCTGGAAGCAATGCAGTGCAGACAAAAGTCTATAGAGGATGAAGTAGAGTAAACAATCAGTGAATGATTCCTTAAGTATTCAATGGTATAATTAACCACAGAACAATTCTGTATTTCATCTGGAAACAATGACTTCAAATGTCCATCTAGCACAAAACAGTAAAATAAACTGGGATTATTTCAAAAATAACAACACTATAACCTCGATGGCACAGCCAAGACTGCACCATTGATGATGTTACAATGTTATTCTTGTGTAAATATACAACAATTCTTTGTTCTGGATAGTTAATAAGACAACCTGGCCATTACCAGACTTTCTTTTGACTCAAAATTACATAATCTTTAAACAATTTACAAACTGCACCAAGCCATAATAACAATATTAACATCAATCACACAATCCACAAACTCCTGTCATATCTTGGACTATGAGTGATTGCTGATGCTACAGTATCTAAATAAGCAACGGTTTATAGCCCCAGGAGCTGGAAAATGTTCTCACACACTTGCTGACCTAATGCTCTGATGGTCTTTATTAAGCCCCACTTGTGTGGGAGCATTCAAGAAAAAAACATTTCACGTGCCAACAAAGTGCCCTCAAGGAAAACCTTCCCCCAACCCTGCAATCAGAGGATCAGGCCATTACGACAGGGTGGGGGTGAAAAGGAGGGAGGGAGGGAGAGACCTGCTGCCAATCATGCCTGTTCTGTTTCCTGCAAAAGTAAAACAGATGTTTGAGGCCTTCAAATGTGTGAACAGTGAAAACTTTTAGGGTTAACTCCATCTTTGGGCAAGTCTGCCATTTACCCTATACAGCCACATCAGACAGATTTCTGTATGATTACAATTTTCAGTGGCAAAACTGGAAATTGTAGGCTAACACAAACTGGTACAGAGAATTATGGTCCATCTGCTCAGCAGGTGCTTTGATTTAAAATTAAAATTAAAATTAAGTGCCTGCCAAAAGATGTTTTCACTCAATGTGCCCAATTACACATTTACTCATCTTAAAGTTTCTGGGAGCTCAGCTTGGTACTACATTAGGACACCAAACTTCTCCATGTGCATTTAAAGTTAATACCCATCACAATTCACTGATAACTTTCTATCTCATTTGGGCCTTCAAAGGTTTTTCACTCAGCACCCTTCATGTACCAGGCAAGCGTGACGCTAGTCTCTCAAGGGGTTAAAACGCTGATGGTAAACACCTCAGAAAGACCAGAAAGGACTCAGACTTCTTATGCTTTAGGCCCTACGGGTGAAGCTTAGATCTGGCAGGTGAAAAGAAGCAGGTGTGCCCTGAAACTAAAAAGAGACAATTGTAGTGTTTGTTGGGTGGTCAAACAACACGCCTTCTATGAAGCCAGGCTTCTCAACTGCCATCAAGTGTGGCCATTCAGAGCAGGTATAAATACCTCTGCTTTCCAAAAAGGGGTGCATTCTACAAAGGAGTTGGTTATGAGCCTTTCCCCATGTCTCACCTTTAGCTGTGACAACAACAAGAGCGCAGAGGGGACACAAGGGTAGCAAAGAACCTAAAGTTGGATTTTTTTTTTTTCCCCCTGACATATGTTGTGCAGCTCTTAAAGCTGAATGGGCTTCACGTGTTTTAATTTTAATATTGTTTAATATACAGAACCAGTTAAGTATTCCCTGGGTCACACAACCCAACAGCACTGGCCGAGGCTGCAGCACTGGAAGATGGTCTCTCTGTGATAAGAGAAGCAAGGTGGAAGACACGGCAGCCATTCGAGTGCCATTCTGTAGTATTCTGATCTAAAAAAGAGTAGTATAGATTGAACTGAGTTAAAATGGCATAAAACACCCCTAACCCTAACCCTAACCCCCGCACTCCAGACTTTGGAAACCACTGGGCTTAAGTATTTAAACTCTCTGTAGTACAGCGTTAGAAAGCATATTTACAGCTTGGTACAAAATATGTTTTTGTCTCTATGGGTAGTTTCCCCCTTCATAATGACTGTATGGGGGTTAATTTTTTGTGGCATCTATTACTTAGCACTAATTAGCAGGTGTCTGTGTGTTAACTTTAGCTGATAATTTATTTCACCTTCTAGTCCAATTGTAGCAGGGTTTCAAAAATAAGTAAATAAGAATTATATTACACATTACTCAATACTTAAGTAATGCATTACATTAATTAATTACTATTACACTACTCACATCATCACGTTTCCATTACTCCTTAACACGTCCTGAAAAACACTGTGACATAATTAGTAGTTAACAAAATAAACCTGAGGCTACAGTCCCACAACTTGGCACAAATCCCAACCCTAATGAGGACACACGCAAGCTCTGTCTTGTAGTGTGTTACTATTTACGCAAACCTGACAGCAAAACTAAAACAGATATGAGAAGCAATGAAGACTTCAATGCCACATGTCTGGCTGCTCATCGCTGATTTTGTTACCTGCTGAAGCTCAGGCTCTGGCTGCTGGGCTGGTGTCAGCATACACTCAGCTTTAACATCACTCTGGGTTCTTGGCTAGCTCTGCATGCTGTCTGTGCAGATGCTTGCAAAGAGTGGATGACGTGTTAGAAGTTGTTCCTATCCTGGATTTAGCTTGAACTTTACCGTCACATTATTGTCCTTTTGTGCAATAAAAAACGTAAGCAATGCTCCTATCCATACTCTTCAAAAGTTGTAGACCATTCCACTGTTTTCCTTCTCCCTGCACACAAACTGAAATCATCTGATTTTAGTGTAAGTGTAGGAAAAAGAGACACACTTTCTATCTCCCCATCATACAGACAACTGAAGAAATTGCAACTGTAATTTGATTGCTGAATTTAGTAGTGTTACAAAGTAGCACTTAAACATGCTCACTTCTGTTTCAAAAACAAAAAGAATCGGGCGCCCGGGTGGTTTAGCGGTGAAGCCGGCGACCACATACATATGCCGCGCTGCAGTGCGGGTGGCGCAGGCTAGAGTCCCGGCCTGTCGCCAGTTTGCCCATGTGTCTCCCCCCTGTCTTTCCCCATTTCCTCTCTACTGTGGCCAAAAACAAAAAGAATCCAGAAACTGACATGGGGTGACATCACAGTGGTGACATACAGTCTGTGCTGCCTGGCAACAGAAGAAGGAGATTGGTCTTACACTGGTAACATTAGCAACACTCAGGAAAACTAATTGGAAATTCTGTGTGTCCCATTTCAGCAGCATTCAAAATATAGTTTGGTTGTTAAAGCATGTGATTAATCATGCCAAATGCACAGACAATGTTTTACCCCCTTCATTAGATTGTGGTCAATTTTGACCATTTTCTTAGTTTTAGACCAGTCAGCTCATCCATTTTTTGGCCTCCCATTCATCATCCAGTCAATTAGTTGCCATAATCATCACTATTAGAGAGCTGATGTATGCACATGTTGGACTCAGGTTAAGGAGGAAAAAAAATACTTATGTTCAACATTCAGAGGAATCCCCAATTTCAAAAGCAAATGAATTTACTGTAATACCAACTGCATCACATGCTGCATGTGTAAGCCAAAGACAAACCTCAGGAGGTAAACACAAACGATATGACAGTATACCAATCAACAGGAAAACAATTCGGAAAGTTACAAACAGACAACAGCTGGTTATGATTTTCTTTAAATTGCCCCAGCCATTGTACAGCCTCTTGTCTTATTGTTAGCATACCATGTTCTGGTCCTTTCCATAAATCTCCTCTGTTGCCTTCTGATGAGGGAAAGTGTAAGTTTGTAATAAATGACTGCCTTCATGATGAGCCACCATTGTCATACAAAAGAATATAAAAGCCTCTTGAGAGATAGAAAGACAAAAGAATAAAGCACACCAGTAATTCTGTATTTACATCAATAGCTACTACAATTATTTGATTTACTTAGCTCAGGGAACGCTGGCGATGGGTGCTCTGGACAACAATGAGTTAACGACTTTATCTTCATTGATGCTCGTCCAGAAATGCGAGAGCGTAAAGCTTTACAACAACACAGAGTTTTAAATCTGAGCAAAGCTGCGCAGCGGGATGATCAATCATCTGCAATCTTATTGGAAATTGTTTTGTGTTTATGAGGCACACATATGGCTCCCATGCATTGCTCCATGAAGCTACAAAAACGCAATCATTCAACAAGATTTCTACAAACGTCAGCAACCGTGACCAAGTGTTGAAAGCTCTGACGAATGAAAAAAGATTTGTTGAAAGTTTGAACAGATGGAGCAATTCAAACCCAGAAACATTTTACATAAGCAGGGGGAAAAAAACTTTGAACTTGTTCCTTGTTTTGCAGAGCAAAAAGCCTCAAATATTCAAATATTCCCATTCCATAGGGATAATGCTATGGTGTGAACATGAACACCAGCACTCATAATGAGATTTTTTTTGGATGGGATTTGTGAATTGTTAAGCAGAGGGTGGGTACACTGCATCAGAGTCCAAACTCATGATTCGAAAGTGTGGACACACATTCCTGATTTTTTTGGCTCAGATATTCATGAAGTATATAACTATAAGAGCTCTGGTGCATATGCCAGCAGCAGAGAATGGCACAAGACCAGAATACAGCCAATTGACTGTACACTTCCTTTATTTGTATAACTCTCTGGAGTTGTAGCAATTATCAGGCCTGGCTGGTGCCCAGCTGTGAGTCAGTTCACAGGGAAGTGGCCACTGATAACTAGACAAATTACATTTTAAGGTTTAGATCAGTTTTGCATGTTTGGTTTGAATAAAGAGCATTTTGCTTGATACTGTCTGGGTGGCGATGACGGTTATCTGCAGAATCTCTGCACTCTGCACCGTATTTTCCGATTTTTATTATTTCTCTCCAAGCAGGTCTTTATAAAAATACTGCAAACAGGTTACACATCTCCACTACTCCCCTGGAGCCATCTGTCTGTCAGCTGAATGATAAAATTATATTTCTTAGATCTGATGCTTTACTCTCACCAGCAAATTTGCTCCATCTCTTTTTCAGGACCACCTCCTTCTGCAGTGCTGCACCACTTTCAGTGAGGCTGCTATTTTTAAATATGACCACTTTGTGCATCTATGTTTTCATTACTTTAGTAAAACAAAGACACTGTTTTTTGGAGGCAACCGTGACCATATTTGGACCAAATGCTGAAATGCTAAATTATCAGCTAACATGACAACCCTTCACGTCTATAGACTGTAATGAACAGAAACAGATACCTGGTAATTAAAACTAGAACATTTGTACAAGTACAAACACAATTAAGAGGGCCAGTTCAGCGACTCCAAGCAAAATGGGGCCTGGCAGACAGCTACCACCTATACAAGCCTGTGTTAGCATAGCCGTTAACCAAAGCAGCCATGCACATGAAGCTTTAAATAAATCCATCCATCCATCCATCCTCTTCACCTTATCCTGTTCAGGGTCGCAGGGGGGCTGGAGTCTATCGCAGCTGTCATAGGGTGTGAGGCAGGGTACACCCTATACAGGTCACCAGCCTGTCACAGGGCTAACACAAAGAGACAGACACCCACTCACACCTATGTGGAATTTAGAATCACCAATTACCCAAACTCCAGTAACTGCATGTCTTTGGTCTGTGGGAGGAAACCCACGCAAACGCGGGGAGAACATGCAAATATCATCCCTGAAATTCTGCATTTTAACACAGGAGTCAGGGGAATCCTTTAGTGTACAAGAAGCCATGTTGGGTATCCAAATTAACATAAAATACTACTTACAACTTTTTCTCTTGTAAGCAGTGGTAATGTGGTAGCCCCTTAGTTTTTAATTTATAATTATAAGGAAAACTCACATGTACTGACAAAGACTGCCTCCAAAAAGTCTTGGTTATCACCCGTTTACTGGGATTTTCCAAACACCGGTCCTCCAAAATGATAGTTGAGGAGGTGAAATAGCTGTCAGCGTGGCTTTCTCCCAGCACGCTGGGGCACACAGAGGGTCACTGAAACAGGACACAAACACCGAGTGATTCCAAACCTGAGGCCAGAAGTACAACCTTTCTCTACAGCACACTGGCTGCGTTAGCAGATCAGTGGGGCGCAGTTCCTTCAGACCCGGACAAGCACACTTCTGCTGTTTACATTTTACATGTAGTGCACTGTACAGGTGCCAGGGCACGAGAGAGAAGGGAAAAGCATAATGTGCAGAGCTGACCCACTGTCTGTCACCTGCCAAGCCATATACAGTAGGCAAAGTTAGGCATTCGTGGAAGTGGCAGATAAAGGTAGTGAAGAACAAAAGCACTAAAAATCAATAATATTTTTTTCCTGGATGTGTGAAAGGGTGTTTGTTTGCTATCAGATGCCAGAGCAATTTAATAAGAAGACAATAAGCCAACTATGTCAAATTCCCACCCATTTCTTTAGACTTTCCTGAAGCATTATTCTTTTTTCCCAGCAGAGCTATTAGTTGATGGGGACTGATTAATGAGGCGATAATCACACAGACACGATAAGACATCCTCTCTTCAGTCTAAATCAGACCCTTTTCACCACCACAGCCTCCCGGTCTGGCCCACTTCCAGCAGCTGTAATCAGGGGAAGTGGAGCCAGCTGCCGTGCTGTCCCGCAGTGGGATCGCATTACCCTAATGGGCTGAGACGGACCAACAGATAGCTCAATTAATGCACTGCTACAATTACTGGCCTTTGCTCTGGTAGAGGGGGCACCACAAACAGGCAGAAGATTAAAGACTTCCACCTCCTCTGGCAGAAAATGGGGGGGGATCACTGGGCCAACAAATAGGAAATGAGAGATGGAAAGTTGGAGTGAATACAGGAAACATAAGACTCTGTTCCTAAACACCTCAATCATTCACTCTTCAGTAAGGCCTTGAGTGATGAGCACACCTACAACCACAATGACCCATAACTATACTGTAGATTGTCAAATGCTCACAGGTGCAGCATACATAATGGAAATACCTCCTGCTAGTACAGCAAGAGATCGCTGACTTCATGAAGGCTGTCTATCATGGAGCAAGAGATCCAATGTTGGGATATTATTTCAAGAGCTGTCCTTTATAGAGGATAGCCCGAGCTTACGTGAAACATGGGTTTGTGTAAAGACGGCCTTGTTAAGTGGGATTACAGCCCAGTGGAGGCCACAGAGGGACTTAAGTGGACTGAATGGATCCAACAGCTATGTTTTTGGCCTGTGTGTAACAAGGCTCAGGGAACACAGTCAAAATCAGCTCTTGTCTAGAAATCCTACAATATTTCCTCATGTGGAAAAGCTGGAAAGACATGCAATTTAGGCGTGTGTGTGTGTGGGGGGGGGGTCACACAGCCCCCAGCAATATATTTAAGAGCAATGATGTTAAAAAGGTACAACCAGAGGGACGAGAGGAGTATGGACACAGATTAAAGAGTTACAGGAGCAATTTTTAAAGCTTGTACACTATAATAAAGTCATCATAATCTCAACACTTGGAAATGATACATATAATTATGCCTGCCCGTACTCCACACTGCTCTAACCGATTGCATTCCGACTGTTTTTGTTTGCTTTCAAGGCTAAATGCACAACCATAACGTACATTTGTCATTTATCAGATGTAAGCCGCAGGATGACATCTTTTTCTCGTTTTAGTCAGAGTGGTTATCCACAGCAACTAATCACTCAGCCCTGAAGGCTTGAAGAGAGATGTAAAAACTTCCTGTGCTGCTTTTCTGTGGTAATCCCTCCAAATAGAGCCATAAGAACACTGGAGCCAGTCATCAGTGAAGCAAGTTAAACATCACGGTAACACAGGTTAGAGGCGAGGAAGAGTCCCTTTGATATGCTGACTGCTCAATGTAGCATCACACCTGGAGGTTCCTGTATGTGTAGGGGTACTCTGCGTTGTATGATGAGTCAAACCACCCTGATAACGACAGAAGCTACAACACTGAGATTCCTTGTGAAGGCACGGCGAAACCTCTTCGAAAGCAACAAACTACTCCATAAGTAGCCAAAATCTCCGAAAAGCACTACAGATTGAGTTTGGAAGCACTTTCGAATATAACCAAATGTCTCCCTGAAGTTTTCCCAATAACTAAGGAAACACAGAGCAACACCAGTCAACACTTGCCCTGATGAGCATACCTCCGAGTCAAATTCCTCACCGGAGTGAATGGCACTAATGATACGGATATGGTCCTTCAGACTCCGAAGGTATTTCTGCACATCAAAACAAGCACACTGTGGATGTGAACCATGGCAAACATTTATTTTGATTTAGCTGACTGAGAGTAAACAACAAGCCTGAAAAACACACACCACAGTCTCTGCTGATGTCGTAATACGCTGACAAAAACTTTAAGCATCTATTTAAGCCAATTTCCATGAACAATTACCCCATTTTCCCCTTTCCTAATTATACTGACAGGCACTGACGTTGAGACGTGAGATACCTCTGGCAGCGTAACATTTGCTTCTTATGTTAAGCTAATGAGATCAGGGCAGAGGGCAGGAAAGAGATAGTCTGACTATAGGGAATCCAGGCAATTAATCAGAGATATGTTCCACTGTTTGACACACAGCCCCCCCTCCCCCCAAGGATAATGACCCTCAGGTCACTGAGGTTGAGCTAAATGTTAGTGTGACTAAAGGGACTACCAAAGAGGATTTTAGACTCAGTGTGAAAACATCAGATGCCATGCTAAGCTGATACACAACAATCCAGCAGAAATTCCTGCTCTCGCTCCTCATTTTGAAGCCAAAGATTGTCTTTCTTATTCTTGTGTGTGGTGGACGCTGTCAGGTCCACTGTTACTAAAGAAACCCATGCCATGAAGCTCCCAGCACACAGTTTGTATGCTGATGTTAACGCCAGAGGAGGTTTGCTCAAACTTTATGTGGTCTGCTGTGGGTCCTAAATGCTTCCACTTTGCAATAACACCACATACAGGTGATGGTGGAATATCTTGGAGGGGAAAAATTTCACAAACTGAC